>JARHVA010002343.1:152500-247500 GCA_037957365.1 Torreya grandis | reverse complement strand
ATGAGTTAGGGGAAGAATGATCACATAATCAAGAACCCCTATTATTCTAATTATTTCCTACATTAACCCTCAATCTAGGGTCTCAAATATGATGTAGTTCTACCTTAGGGAATGTGTATAATCAACATGCATAATAGATGCAAGAATAAATTTTGCCTAGGACCTTCCTTGATCAAGCATGCAAGTTTATGTGGGATGTAGAGAAGCTGAGCTATACTATTGACTAACTTTTATTATGTCTAATATGCCAAAGTAGTAAGTGATAGATATAAAATGCCTTGTGTATTCCTTTATATAAGGGACTCATTATTTCAAATTTGGGAGTTTTATTTGTATTTGGCCAACATTTAAAAACTTAGGAACGAAGCAAAGAAAAGGGGTAAGACTTATCTTGTGGGAGAAACTGACCTTTGAAATCAAATTTGCATTTGGACAACATCACTAGAAAATGGACACCCTAGGTTTTAACATTGTAGTTCTATTTGGGTGCTATTATTCAAAGGGTTTGGAACCTAGGGGATGGAATAAGCCTAAAATGAGTGACCTGAGATCGTAAGGGTTAAGTCTGAAAGGTTATAAATGATTGAGAATGGTCAAATATGTGTTTAGGGTATAAAATAAGGCCAAGACAAATTAGACAAAAAGACATGGCTAGATGTGAATAAGACTCATATTCTCTAGTCAGAGTCTCCTGTGAAAGGACTATGAAAAGACATGATATGTGTAGTTGCTTGGCCAATTTAGGGTGTATACATTTTTCCCCCTTTTAATATAATGATGCAATGAAATGAAGTACTAGAGTAAAAAAATAAATAAGATGTGTACATGAACTTACCTATATGGAGATAAGTGTACTAAAAAAGGGATCCAACTTCTTGGCCAGGGAAGTGGATTGAGAATTGAATAGTGCTTAGAGAAATAAGGAATCCCTATAATAGATGCTCCATGTACTAATCTAAATAGTGCCTAGAGAAAGAAGGAACCCCTATAATATATGACCCTATACTGAATCTAAATAGTGCCTAGAGAAAGAAGGAATCCCTATAATAGATGCCCCTTATACTAAATCTAAATAGTTCCTAGAGAAAGAAGGATTCCATATAATAGATGCCCCCTGTACTAAATTTGAATAGTGCCTAAAGAAAGAAGGAATCTCTACAATAGATGCCCCTATACTAAATTTGAATGAAAAATAAGAAATGCTTGGAGGCCCAAAACCAATGTCTGCCCTCTATCCCACATAAACTCATGTAATCTAGAATGTGTGTATAGAATATGTATGTTGTGAAGAGCAATATCTATCATAACCCCACTCTGAATAATATGAACTAGAAATGAGAAGTGCTCAAAGGTCCAAAACCAATGTCTACCCTCTAGCCCACACAAACTCTTGGGTATAAGTAATGTTATGGACTAACCATTGAAGAAAATCATACAGTCCAACTTGGTGACAACTTGGGTATGCTTGGGTGATATATAAAAACTTTGGTAAATGTGTAATAATAAAATGGCCTATCTTTCCATTCCAATCTCTATAATCCTATATGTTGAAGAACATGATCATCTTTGTCATGCCCCCAAATCTAGTATGTGAGTGATGCATTTGGATAGTCTATAAATTTCCATAACCACATGTTCCATGATCTATCATGCCATGTCCCATGTGTAAAACTAGAGATCAAAACAATGTGCTCTACACGATGCCTATGATCTACTATCTAGTCATGTTGTATGAATTTGTATGTATGAGACATGTAATAATATACATGCCCTCAAATTTGGTATCTAAGTCTAAGTCTATATCAAAGTCACTGTAAGTCCATATAACTTAAACCACTATATCTAAATAGTCTATGTATTTGTAAACTGTTGGTGTATTCCTCTAGATATCTAAGTGATGTTGAATGACTCACATACATTGAATCACTATATAATCTTGACCAATCTAAGTTGATTAATGCTGCTAAGTGACCCATTAGTCTAAATCATTGTATGTTTTGACTAATTTGAGCTTAATATGATAATCTAACTATTAGAGGTGTGAGAATCAAAGTGTTATTTACCTATAGGAGTGGATAGAGATACTAGGTAATTTATAGAGATAGTAATAATGATGGACCCCTTTTGGGGAGAGGGATGAGATCTATGATAGAGGAGGTTGAGCTAAAAGTCATGACTAGTGGAATATGAATAGGAACTAGGTTCCTATATATTGAATAGACTGATAGTCTATTTGTTTGAGTGGTGAGAGTTGAATTACTAGGATTGAAAGCTATCTTTGAGTGGTTAGGATTAAAGCTTGTATATGGTTATAGTTGATATGTAGAAACATTTGTGTTATGGTAGGTAAATGAGGTAGTAATAGATTGAATGGAGTATATATATATATATATATATATATATATATATATATATGTATGTATGTATATATATATATATAATAATATATATATATAATATATATATAATAATATATATATATATATATATATAATATAATAATATAAAGGTTGATTGATTGAATAGGGTGGGTTGTTTGAATGTTTTGATTAATAGGGATCAATTTGTATGTCAAGATATAAAAGAGGTATAGGGATATATATGTTGTAGTAGGCAAATGATGTAGTGAGAGAGCAAGGGTTATGTGATTTTGAATTTATCATCATCATGATTCCATGGAACTAAATGGTTTCTAAAATGGAGCTATGGGGTTGAAGTTAAACAAAAAATGGTATTTTGCTTTTGAATAGAAAAGTTAGTTGATATAGGAATTTTGATTAACTTTGGGTTCATTTGTGTAGTGATTAGTTTGAGATATTGGAGCTCTAGAGTGAAAAATGCCTATGAGATGAGCACCTTCCATGACTCGATTTGAGTAGTTGGTAGCCTAGATTCATGTTGGTGGAGAGATTAGCCTAGTGAGTAAGCTTAACACTTGATTCTTACCTATTTAGAAGCCTATTTTGGATATTTTTGAGATGTTTTAAGTAGTCTAAGAATTTTTTTACTAATTCTAATGCTCTTTTCTTGGAGTTATCACTAATATCTAAGATACAACACTGATGTCCAAGTTCCAATGCTAGTGTCCATCTATAATGTTGTTGTCCACTTGGATGGTTTTTTCAATTTTTGAGTTATTCTTGCTTTTGTACTTCTTAGTTGTTTTTCCTAGCATGGTTATCTAACATATATTCTATTTTCTAGTGTTTTTAGGGTGAGGTGTGGATGTGAGAGTTACATATACGTTAGGTGATGGAGACATTGAGGATTCTACCATTATCTATTAAAGCATGTCATTATGGATAGGTCAAGGTTGGGTCATGTATGTGACCTAGACATGGTGTAGTGGGATAGGTACTTGATTACCACTTTATGTGAGATGTGGAATGATTATACCTATATGTTATGGCTTCCTAATGGAGAGATCACTATTACTCTAGAGGATTTATACTACATTTTCTATTTGTTGATTAGTGAGTGATGAGTAACACTACAGGATGACATGGGTGTTGATGCCATTGATCATGCATCCTTGTATTTTGTTGGTGTGCCTTTACGTGTGCATTAGAGAGGTATTGATAGCAATGTATTATTATTGGTTATTTTGAAATCGAGTGTTTCATGATTTTAGAAGTGGTTAGTTGTATTATTGTCTTCTTTTATTAGAGTGGATGGTAGTGAAGTGTCTATTACTTCTATGATGCATAGGGTGGTTCATAGTATTGAGATGTATGGTACTATGTTATCATGGGTTAGGACTATGTTTAACCACTTTTATAGAGATTTATATATATTTATACATGAGGAATTTAGTGGTGGTGTGGGTATGGCCACTTTATTACATTACTAGGCTTATTAGTACATAATAGTTGTGCAACTAATTGGATTGTTGAGGGTGAGTTGGGCATATCCACAACCATTGGAAAGTGATGGATGTGTGATTTGGCTATTTGATCTCCTAGGATAAATCACTATAGGATGATACTAGATAGATTGGTGGTCCAAGATATCATAGAGAGGCCTTATAAAGGATTCCTTAGATGGCCTGAGGATGGAGAGAAACTATGGTAAATGAGGGTTAGTTATTAGTTACATGATCATTGGGTTAGAGTATATGAGTGCTTTCAGTATGAGTGCATGACTAAGTAGTTTGGAGTTTAACAGGATGTTCTTCATGTATCATGGGTATGGTTGAGGATTGCACAAGCACCAATGAGAGTAGGGGCTCATGTGAGACCTACTAAGGTTGAGTTGGCACTATTACCTTTAGATGCTTCAGATGCAATTATAGATATTATTGATGTAGATGATGTGGGATGCATTGAGGCATATACTTCATGGTGGGATAAGCATTGATGGGATCCATTATATCCTATGGATGGAGTGGATGTTCTTGCATATGAGGAGATTGAGATCATCTAGATGATGGGAGCTAATCAGTGATTGTATTTGAATTGTACCTATGTTTATGCATTAGTTTAAATTTGAAAGTATATATCTAATGTAGTGTTGTACTTATTATGTGTGTAGGTGGGGTGGGAGGTACATAAGATGAGGTACCTACTAGGGTGGCCAGGGGAGATGATGAGTTATAGGAGACCATCATTAAGTTGACACTCTTAGAGCTTACACAACATGTTCTTGATGATGTAATGGAGAAGGGTTTGATAGAGTGAGAAGTGGTTATAGTTGATGTGTATGCTCATTTGTTTGATAGGGTTTATATAGCTACAACTACATCTGTTAGGGTAGTAGGAGAGAGGGATGACTTAGAGATGAGTTGGATAGACATAGGATGCCTCCACCTAATTGTGGTGTGGTGAGCATGAAGATTATGGATGACTATATGGATCTTCAGTGGTGATATATAGACTTACATGAGGAACATGTTCAGTTGTTGAAGTGGGATAGTCAATGCAAGATGCATTTAAGATCTCAGGGAGGTGTAGGGTCATCGAGTGCTAGATAAGATTATGGGACTAGTACTTGAGGAGAGAGTGAGGGTATGATGCCCATTTATGATTGATTGTATTTGACATAGTGTATATGTATTTGAAAACCTAGTTATATATATAAATGTTGGTTTGATTTTGGTTTTACTTATATTCATTTTATGGATCTTGGAATATGTTAGTATATTGATTGTGAGTGGTTGATTTAGAAATATTTGATCTGGTATTGATTTTGAATTTGCATGTGTTTGGTAGAATAGTATATGAGATATGTGGTTTAATTGTTTTGATATGTGGAGGTGTTATTTTAGGTTTGATTTGTGATTATATGTAAGAAAAAATTTGTTGGTTTTTGTAATTTATAAATTATTTGGATAAACTAATCTAGGTTTAACATTTGGAAAATATTTAGATAAGTTGATTGGGTTTAATATTGGTAAATAATTTAGATAGGTTGAGTTGGTAATATCTTGATTTTGATGGGCTAGTATTTGAATAGGATAGTTGTTGGGAATTAGGAATGTTAGTTGTTAGTAGGGGGATGTAAGATAGCACTATGTGTGTATTACTTCTCTGAGAGTGGCTCAAGAATACAAAGGGTAGCTAGACCTTTAGATCCATCATCTCCCTCCTAAGTGAAGATTATGAACTAAAATTAGTATGACTGTACATTGTATTATTATGTGGTGTATTACTATACAAACCCTATCAACCAACTAAAAAAGTGCCCATACTGCTTATGCTATGTAGGAATGTGCTCTGTATTTGATATTTTTTGTTTTGTGCTAATTGTTTCTATGTGTGAAGATTTTGCAAAATTTAACTTGATTGGTCATGTAGCTAAAACTAGATGATGTGGATGAGGCTCATCTATTTGTAATAATAGTGGATTACTATGTGAAATAACACCATGTGGCCTTTGTTGTGATGCATATGACTAAACAATAGATTGATATAGAATCATAACATGTGATAGGGGTTCATCTAACATTAATCATAGTGCATTGTTACATGAGATAGGATCCTAAAACTCTAGCCATAGTGAATATTTCTCATGAGTGGTACTCTGTTGTTGTGCCTATGACTCTATTGGATATGTATATAGAACTACACTATGTATTCCATGGACTATGATGATATATGTAGGCTATTTTTTCTAAACTAGTTTCCAAACCTTCTGAATAGTTAGAATAGGAGATCTCCTATGAGATTTTGTCCTAAAGTCTACATTACACTCATGATGAGTGACCGATGATTATTGTAAAGGAATGTCCTAGGATGACTTAGTCATGGAGGAATGAGGTCTAGGGTTCCATAATGGAGGAGATATTTATGCCCCCTATATTAATGTTATGATACCATTATCAACACATCTAGTAATGTAATGTCTAAGTCCAAAATAGTCATTATCTCTATGTCCATAGATATGATGATAGTTTCAAAAAGACCAATGTGGTTGTCTATGTAAGAGATGTGGATCTCATCGATGAATATAAGGTAATATGATTAACCTCCTATCTATTAGTGATGATAAAATGAAAAATGGGCTATCCCACTCTGAATCAAACTATTGTGGTGATTTACTATTATTCTCTATAGTACATACTATAGGTTGTGCTCTAGAAATTAGTTCTTTATTCTTAATTGGTTGATTTTTTTGTTATGGTATCCTATTTTGTCTAGGACATGGTGGATGCTGAGTGCTAAGAGTTGTATCTAAAAATGCTACTATGAAATCAAGAGTGATCTGGTCAATTGAATCTACCTCAATCAATCCCAATTTCTTTTCCAAAGCTAGAACCATATAACAAAAAAGTCTAAAACAATACTCTATCTGATATAGTAGATTCTTGAGGAGAGGTTAGAAAAGTCCCTTGATAAAGATATGTTAAATTTCTAGATCTATTAGTTTATATATCAATCTTAACATGTGAGCCTTAAATCTTAAGATATACTCACTAACCGAATCTAAATAATTCTAATGTAGTGTGCAAAGTTTATCACATGTAACATGAGGGCCCATGTTTATGATGTAATATCTAAGAAATGACTCCTCTAAGTCATCATATGTGTGTAATTAACCAATAAGGAGTAGATGAAAGATCAAAATTATGTTCTTCCCCCACTAATGTGTGCTAGAATAACTTAAGTAGAATCAATAGGCTTGCATCATATGGTAGAGCATTTTGAAATGCCTAAAGGTGTATGAAAGGATCTCTAGTTCCATCAAAGTGAGTTAATGATGGTATCTAGAAATATTTAGGCAATGAAGCTTTTATGAATGTCTTTGGAATAGGGTTACCATGTAGATCATTAGCATCCATCCAAGACTTATAAGCTATGTTTTCCAAGGTAAGGAGATGTACTTGGTGTTGTAATTCACCAACTACATGTATCAATGAGATGATCTCCTAGGATGGTACATTAGTATCTTGAATTGGTGTATTTAATATTTGAATTTGATTGTTAATTTTAGCCATGGGAAATCTATGTTTTGTAACTAGATAATAAAGAGCGGGTATGCTCACTTGAACCTTGGGAGTAATGGTAGCTTTGAACTTACTAGAGGGATGTGGGCTACTATTCTCTTTAGGTGAAGGGTGAGAACTAGGTTCTACCATAGTGAGGAGTAGCTTGGGGGATTCATTGGTATCTTTAGTTTTTAGTGAATCACAATTGGAATGCATAGAAGATGTAGTATTATTATTGACATGTGCATCATTTGAAATAAAATCATTCATAGAAATAGGATCCATATTTTGGCATGCATTATGTTTGAGAGAAGAAGTGAGAGAAGAGTTATAAACATGAGATGCATAATCTTCTTCACTATGTGCATAATTATAATCATCATTATCATATATGTAATATTGTTCATAATCACTCTCATTTTCATAATCATTGGCATGCTCACTATCATATTCATTATCACTTACATCATTTCTAGGGAGAGGTGTAAGAGAAGAATTTAATTCCTTTCTAATATGCAATAAGTTATCATTTGAGATTGGAATATCATGTGCATCTATGTTATCCATGGATGAAAGACATGTATTATTTTCATGTGAAATATAAGAAGTAAGAGTAAGAGAGTTATCATTTGAACATTCTTTTGATAAAGTATAGTTAAGAACATGAGATGTATCATTTGAACTATGGATTGGTAATTTGATTATATTGCATTTATATTGTTGTAATTTAAACATAGCAATAGAGGGAGAGAGAGAGAGAGAGAGAGAGAGAGAGAGAGAGAGAGAGAGAGAGAGAGAGAGAGAGAGAGAGAGAGAGAGAGAGAGAGAGAGAGAGAGAGATTTGGGTCACATGGAAGAAAATTATCGCCTATTAGAGGTTCATTTTCAAGTGCATGACTAATTTGTGTGTTTTTTGCATTGTGTATAGGAGAATGAGGTGATAATTATTTTTCCCATTTATCAAGAGTATTGTCCTTAGAAAAAGGGATGAAAGAGATAGGTCTGAGAGGAGTAGATGCATCTAAATTTTCTTCACTATCATTTTCATATGCATGATAACATTTCTCATTGCAACAATAGTAATTATCTTCATTGTAAATAAATTCATTTTCCACATTTTTATCTAATGTGTAATTTTACAAATTTGTCCACTCATTATCATAATTATGCTAAAAATTAAGCAATTTGCCTATGGAATAAGAGGTAAGAAGTGCCTTAGTGGCCATTTTATTTATTTCACTAGAAATAATATGAATAAGTACTATTAAGAAAATAAATGTAATAATAACTACTAACATGGAATTTTTTTAAATACTTGTGACTATCTAAACAATTTGTAAAAAATTTGAAATTAATTTCTAATAATTACAAGGATGAATGGTTTTAAGGTAGAGGATCTATTTTAGGAATCTAGTGTTTTAGGTTAGAATTTTTGAATTTTTTAAATTAAGGCTATAATTTAAATTCTAAAATTAATTTGATCAAGATAATTACACAAAAATTTATACAAAAATCAGAATTTTGAAATTGAATTTTTGTAAAAAATAACTAATGATTTAGAAATTTTGAAAATATTTTTGGCACACTAAACAATTTTCAAAAATGTTGAAATTAATTTCTAAAATTTGTAAGGGAGGGAAACTTGGGGGTTAAGAACCTAGTTTGGAAATATATGATTTTGAGTGAGGGTTTTAGAATTTTTTGAAAATTATGCAAAAATTTTAATTATAAAAACTATTTTGAATATGAAAAATTAATAAAAATTAATATAGAAATCAAAATTTTGGAAATTAATTTTTTTCACAAAATAAGGAAGGAAGAACCCTAAGTGTAGCTAGAGTTTTTGGTTTGTTTGAAGTAAGTTAGGTTCAATAAATGTTTTATTATTTTTGGGAATCTAATGTTTAGATCCTAAATATTAAGGGCCTATAATAATAGGAAAAATCTAGCTTAATAGGAAAAAATATAAATTTTGATAGGTAATTATGCAAGAGAAATATAAATAAACTTATTTGATTTTGGATTGAAACGAAGGATTCTGAGGTTGGAAATGGAGGAGCAGGACTAAGACACTATCAAGAATATAAATTTGGCATTTGTTTTTTTATTGTACAAGATAAATAGAAATAAGACATCATGGTATCTAGCACTATAGGCCTTCCTAGTACTATTGTCCTAAGCATATAAGCTTTCTTAGTTTTGTTTGCCTAGTTAATACCAAATTTTAGGGGCTAGAAGTCACTAGAGCTCATTGTATGTCTATTTTAATCTTCAATACTTGTATTCATCTACACACATACAAACAATGAATACATCAAATCAAAAGGGAGAAAAACTGGGTTAGGGGAAGAATGATTGCATAATCAAGAACCCTTACTATTATGATTGTTGCCTATATTAGCCCTCAAGATAGGGTGTTAGATCTAATGTAGATTTCCCTTAAGGAACATGCATAATCAATGCACAAGATAGATGCAAGAATGAATTTTACCTATGCCCTTCCTTGATCAAACATGTAAGTCTATATGTGATGTAGAAAATCTGAGATATACTATTGAATGATTTTTATTATGTTTAATGTGCCAAAGTAGTAAGTACTAGATATAAAATGCCTTCTGTATTCATTTATATAGGAGACTCATTATTTCAAATTTGGGAGTTTTATTCATATTTTGTATACATTAGAAAACTTAGGAATGAATCAAATAAAATGGGTAAGACTCATCTTGTGGAAGAAACTGACTGTTGGAATCAAATTTACACTTGGACAATAGCATCAAAAACTAGACACCCTAGGTTTCAATGTTGTAGTAATATTTAGGCACTATTATCTAGAGGGTCTGAGACTTGGGGAGATGGAATAATCCTGGAAAGAGTGACTTGGAATAGCAAGGGTTAAGTTTGAAAGGTTATGAATGACTAGGAATGGTCAAAGAGGTGTTTATGGTTTGAAATAAGGCCAAGACAAATTAGACAAAAAAACATAGCTACATGCAAATAAGACTCATATTCTCTAGTTGGAGTCTCCTATGAAAGTACTATGAAAAGACATGATATGTGTGGTTGCTTGACCAAGTTAGGCTGTATACATAATGTCATTACATGGTGTAGTTTATAACATTAGGAAAAAATTTAGAAATATTTAGGGTGTTGCATATCCCAAGTTAGGTTTCTCATACTAATGTTATTGTGTAGTGTGATTCATAACACCGGGACAAATTTTGGATTTTTTTTCAATGTTGCATATATTTTGAGTTAGTTTTCTTGTCTCAATGTCATTACAATGCATAATAAAAAAAAATTATATATTTGGGGTTTTGCATATTTTGAGTTGAGTTCCCATACCAATTTTATTATACTACATAATTCTCAACACTAGGAAAAATTTTAGAAATATTTGGGGTGTTGCATATTTGGAGATGGGTTTCCCATAATAACATCATTACACAACATAATTCACATCACTAGGAAAAAATTTAGAGATATATGGGGTGATGCATATTTTACATTAGGTTTCTCATACCAATGTCATTGCATGATGTAATTTGAAACATTAGTAAAATTTTCATAAATATTAAAGGTGATGCATATTTTGAGTTAGGTTTCCCATACAAATTCATTGCATAATGAAATTCATAACACTAAGACAAATTTTTAAAATATTTTACGTGTTTCATATTTTGAATTGGGTTTCCCAAAATCAATATCATTGTGTGTCATAATTTGAAACATTGTGACAAAGTTTATAAATATTTATGGTGTTATATTTTTTTGAGATGCGTTTCCCATACTAGTGTCATTGCATATCACAATTCATAACATTGGTACAAATTAACTTGTGATGTTTCATATTCTAGGCCATGTTTATGTACCAATGTTTTTTTATTATTTTATTCACAACACTGGGAAAAAAATTCAAAAATATTTGGGTTGTTACATATTTTGGGTCAAGTTTCCCATACCAATGACATTGTGGAATGAAATTTGTAACATTGGGAAAAGTATTGGAAATATATTGGGTGTTGCATATTTTGAGTCAAATTCACCATACCAATGTTTTTGTATTGTGTGTTTCACAACACTATGACAAAATTTAGAAATATTTGGGTTTTTACATATTTTGATTTAGGTCTCCCATACCAATAACATTGTGTAGTGCAATTCTCAACACTAGGACAAATTTAATAAATATTTAGTGTGTTGCATATTCTTAGATAAGTTTCCCATACCAATGTCATTGTGTATCATAATTTACAACAATGGGACAAATTTTATAAATATTTGGGGTGTTTTATATCTGGAGTCAGGTTTCCCATACCAAGGTCATTGCCTATAGTAATTTGTAGCATTGGTAAAAATTTAATAAATATTTGGGGTGTTAGATATATTGAGTCAAGTTTCCCATACCATTGTCATTACATGACATGGTTTATAATATTAGGATAAATTTCATAAATATTTGGGGTATTACATATTTTGAGTCTAGTTTCCCATACCAATGTCTTTACATGTCATAATTCTCAACACTAGGACAAATTTTAGAAATATTTTGGGTGTTTCATATTTTTAGTTGGGTTTTCTATACCAATGTCATTATGTGACATAGTTAAAAACTCTAGGATAAATTTATCAAATATTTGGGGTTCTGTATATTTCAAGTTGGGTTTCCCATAAAAACATCATTGCATTTCATGATTCATAATAATGGGTAAATTTTCATAAATATTTTAGGTGTTTCATATTTTGAGTTGGGTTTTCCATACTAATTTGCATGTCACACCTCACAACACTGGGAAAATTCTAGAAATATTTTGGGTATTACAATTTTGGTTTGATTTTTTAATACAAATGTTGTTATCTACTGTAATTTACAACACCAAAACAAATTTTATAAATGCTTGGGGTGTTACATATTTTGTGTCAGGTTTCCCATAACAATGTTATTATGAGTTGTAATTTATAACACTAGGACAAATTTCATAAATATTTGGGGTGTTGCATATTTTAACTTGAGTTTCTTCTATGAATGTTGTTGTCCATCATAATTCATAAAACTCATAATATTTTTAAATATTTGGGGCGTTGCATATTTTGATTTATATTTCCCATACCTATCCTATTGTGTGGTGAAATTCACATGACTGGGACAAGTTTCATAAATATTTGAAGTGTTTTATATTTTGAGTCAAGTTTACCATACCAATGTCATTGCATTGTGTGGTTTGAAACATTGGGACAAAGTTTGTAAATATTTGGAGTGTGGTATATTTTAAATTAGGTTTCCTATACCAATGACATTATGTAGTTTAATTGATAATGTAAGACCCCATTTTTCATAGTGCTCATATTTGACATTAATGACTATGAAATGATGGTTAATCTATTTTTTATTATGAATATATGTTTCTAGTCACAACCATTTGAGGAGTTTGTGGATTTTATGATGGATTCTCATGTGTTAGGAACCATGAAAAAGACCTATTATCAATAATGTTTTGATTAATTACTGATAAAAGTATAATGTTTACATTTCCCTTATTTAACATTGAAATTATGAGTCTAATTATGTATATGAGATATTTTGACTTAAATGATGTTGGATAATTGTTCATAAACTTGTAAATTGGCAATTGCATGTGTATAAGGTTATATGAATCTATTTATGTGAATGAATGTATTTCTTGGATGATTATCTATTGCTTATATTAATTGAGTGCCATTATTGATTAAATTTAATAGCTTAAACTATTAGGATAAAGGAATTTGATGTGTGCATCTAGTATGTAGGAATATGGAAGGGTCTAAGAAAGGAAATGGACTATACCAAGCATGGTTATATAAATAAACATCCTTACCTTGAACCTTTTGAAATCTTGTCTTAATAAGTTAGTTTTCTAGGATACCATTATCACCTCTTTTTTACTTAGTGTGTTGTTTAGGTGGATAGCCTTTATCTTTGGTTTGTGATGCTTATCATCTCTAAGCCTTAAGCTCTTATAACATGAGTGGACTAATGTCTAGTGGCCAACTAGTAGGTCTTCCATTAATTTCTTAAGTATATAATCAAGAGGAAAAAAGTGAGGGAGTCTAGGAAACAAACATAGGAACCTATAGACATGTCATGCACCATAATGAGGCATGGCTTAGGGAGTAAATGATGGTTAGATGAGTCTATGACATCTATATGTAGAAGTCAAAAAAATTAGGTGTGGAAGTTTTGACCATTTTGGAAAGAAGAGAGAAACTAAGTAGAGAGATAAAAGAGGAGAGAAGAAAGTAGGAAGAACTAGTTAGGAGATCTGAGTCTTACACAACTAAAGGATAAATCTTAGGAGGTATTGAAGAACTTGGGTGGTATTTCTATTATCTTGGTTTATAGATTATTCCTTTAAATTAAAATAGTTAGGTTATATGTTTGATTCTTTAGCTTTAAGGAGAATAATACCACTTTTTTGTTTTTCCTTTCTTATTGTCTTACCATGCTTATGTATTGGCCTCCATGTCATTATTTTCCTAGTGAAGGGACTTGGAGAGGTTGTGTTCCTCCTTTCTTGACTTGAATGTTTCAGCTTATTATTTGAGTGTATAATGTCATTATGATATAACATGGATGTTGTCTATTAGAAACATATTCATGGTGGTGGAATGTCAAGTCTCCTATGTTGGGCATGGTGGTAAAATGCTTAACTATCCTATGAATGTCATGGTTATGGATTGTTAAACCTACCCATGTTGATGCATGATGGTAGATTGCTTGACCCTCTTATCAATATTGGATGAAATCATTTTAGTGAGGTATCTTATTACTATTCAATCAAATATTTGGCATTGTTTATACTATTAAAGTTATCCTATTCATTTTCTATATTTATAAATTCTTAGATTCATTTGAATGGTAATTGAATGTTTGTTTGAATTTTATTTAGGACTATGAGTCTCCTTGGGTAAGAATCAAGAATAGGACTATAGGTGGGTGCATATTCATACCCATGAGTATAATACACTTCCTTATATATCTAATGTTTCCATTGCTAAATGATGTAAAGATGATCAAAGAAGAGAATCTCAACTTGGGGATATCTAGAGTAGTAGCTTGATGATGACAAAATGTTGAACAATGAGCCTTAATTTAAATGAATTACAATTTCTTGGAGTGAATGAGGACCCTTGATGAAGAATTATTATTATTCTACTATTAAATCAGGCCTAGAGTTATGCCTCATGCTCATGTATAATATGGAAGACATATATTGTATTGATAAATGTTAATAGTAAACAACCAACCTACTTATATTTTTATTATGAGAGATAGTCTTTTGTATAATGACCTAGCTTTGGGTAAAAAAATTTGTTATAATTTTGTTCAACTTATTTGATAAATTGAGATGTACTTCAATTGTTTATATTATGTATGTATATCCTTGGTAAGAATTTTATATGTGTGTAAAGATTCCTTAGACTATTTGTCTCTTTAATACATATTGAAAACTTGATTCTCTTGTTTAAATCCTTATTATGGGAAGCTTATCAAATAAGTAACATGTCTCTCTTTATGATCAAAATGTTATTTTATATAATGAATCAAACTTATATAAAATGAGTATAAATTTAATAAATATCTAAGATGCGGTCATTAGGAATAACAATATAACTTATAGGAATACACTGAAAATTGATGTTATTTTAGTTGAGATTATGTCTTATGGAAAAGTTCCTTGATACTTAGCAAATGAATAAGTAAACTATTGTAAAACTTTCCTTTATCAAAACCATTTTATATTAAAATAATAAATTTATTAGATCTTGTCTCTAATCTTATAGTTATAACAAGGCATGAAACATTTTGGTTTGACTGAGCTCTCCCTTATAGAAAATTAGTGAAAGAAAAAGTTCTAATAATCTTTCTTGTATGATTTTTTTATGCTTCATAACAAATCAATGTTTTTTTATCTTAATATTAAATTAAATAAATTAGTATTTATGTTAATTTTATAAGTGTCATCCTTTTATGTCATAAACTAGTAATCTCACTGGGGTGATTAGTTATTTATAAAACATTTAGCTAGGATGAGCTTGCCTTACAACTTTTTATGTTATCAAAATATTGGTTTAGTTTTGAGTTTATAGTTTATTGTGAACACATGACCCTTTAGAATAAAAAATAAATTATGAGGATGTCATGCTTAGCTTCAGTTACATTAATGATGATAGTCCTCTTATAGATTTTTTCCTAGATTTTTTTTTGAGTTTTGCTTCAGCTCATGCCTTAGCCAGTTTATTAGATTGACTATTTACATATTTCTATCATTTTCCCTTAAGCCAATTTCTAGTTCAACATTTATTATTTGGATCGTGCCTTATCATATCATCAAGTTTTTTTGTTGCATATTTTTTCCTTAGTCAAACTTGCCTTGTAAACTAATTAATTCACTTGGACTTTGCCTTAGACACCTCTTAGTTGGGTCTTTTCATGGCCTTTTTGCCTTAGTCATTTTTTTGGTTTTTTTAAGTTTCCTAAGGGATAAATTAGTGTGATCCATTATATTTTAAATGCTAGGTAATCATATTATTGGGATCTATCCACATTTTATTGTATGCAATGGAAAATGCAACATATATATAAATCAATCCTAGCTCGAAGAAGATAGAACCTAATTACACTTCTAATTATGGATACATTAGATAATTAGGGTCATGAATAATATAGATCCACTATACCCTATTAAGGGACTCTTATCATAATAATATCACTAGGAAGGGTTACACAACCTCCAGTCAAGAAAAATTATGCAATAACCTTAGTTAGGTCATATGTTTTCATATTCACTATACTAATAACAAGTAAAGTAGAATCTAATCTAGTGTTCACCAAAGCTTGTGGAATAAAGTGGGGGTAATAAATAATAAAAGTAAGCATCATAAGATAATCCTAATTAAGCTATGTATAGGTAAAACCCTAATTCATGGAGAGAGAGAATATTGTTCAAAATCCATTACTTATGCTACTTCTATCTACTAAAAAGAGGAACAAAATTAGATAAAACCATCAAGACTCAATCTCTCCCTTAGCCAAAGGTACTTTTAAATAAGTTTTTTTGGTTTTTAAGGATCACTAAGAAATTCCAAAGTATCCAAGACTTATCCATAAGGCTAGATTATTCTCTAAGTAGAAACCCTAAACTAAGACTCGTCAAGTAGAATGGTGGAAGAGCAGATTGTAAAGAAGTGAAAATAAATAATAAATTTTGATTAATCTCTAATAATGGATAAATGGATGTGTTTATATAAGTAGATCTAACCCTAAAATATTACAAAAAATTTGGTCAATAAGGTCCACTCAATCAACTTAGTATTATAATTGACAAAAAATATACTAGATAATGAACTATATCTACCATGGATGACTTAGTTCTTAGTAAGCTATTGTAAATAAGAATACAATGTTGATGTGGTTGACTTAATCATTTAAATTTCAAAAAAGGGATATAGGTTATGGAAATGGTTAATTAAGGTGTGAAATGACTAGAGGAGTGTGCAAAATAGGAGGAAAATCTTGGGGTAATGTTTTTAGGAGCTATTTGGATTAATAATAATTGGAAATAAGGGATAAAAATCCTTCAAAACACTGGTCTACCCACTCTTATTTGGTACATCCTTTAATGCATGCACTCAAAGAGATTGAGATTTGATATGTTCTTGTAAGATAGAAAGCATCATTAATTGATAAAGTTTGAAAATATTATGTGTATACATATGCCCCACTCAAAGCTCATCACATGTCATGTGGGTGCAATAGGGGATGGTGCTAAGAGAAGTAACATAGTAACACACAATGCTAAAGCTAAAAAAAATTTGTAGTGTTTTAAATCAAAAATAATTGAAATTAAATGATGAAAAGGGAAATAACTAAAAAATTAAATGTAATTCGTACCTTGACTTACATTTATCACTAAATGAATGTCTATTGTGTTTATAGTTTTTATTTTATATGGTGCAGAGACTACTTTTGACAAACCCAATAATACAAAACTAAAGAACAAAAATAAACAAACAAACACAAGAAAGCCAAGATAATTGATGCTATGTGGATGGGATGTACATGGAAATTTGGCAAATTGGGGTGACAAGTGCTATGTTAGGGCAAATGACCAAGTCAAAATTTAGAGTAAATTAGTAACCAAAAATCCAAGGCTAATAAAGATCAAAAAACTCAAAAAAGTAAACCTTAAGTAAGAAAGACAAACTCACCAAGTCAAACCAAGGACATATGCCAAAAGGATGGTAATTAAACATCAATGTTAAAGTAGTAAAAATCCTTTGTTAAATAAATATGGGTAAGAAAAAAATGGTAAAACAACATTGATGAGTGGGAAGTAACAATCCTTAATAATTGATGGAAAAAGGTGCATAAAAGGGAAAACAAAATTAGTGAGTGAAAAGTGATAAGCCCACCTCACTCAACAATGGAAAAATTACATGAAAGTAGAAATGGAATTAGGTGTCTATAAAAAGGGTGGTAAAACAATGACAAATTATAAAAATAGATTAAGTCACATCTAAAAATGTATATCCATGGTGTAAATAAAGTAATCCATAGTTACTCAAACATGTTTTTTTGTTCTAAGGATAGATAAAACTAAAACAAAGTAGTACTTGCATGTTTTTATGATATGAAGAAGAAGGAATATAGAAGAAGGGAGAATAGATTTAGAATCACGTATTCTTATCAAGGGGGGAAATGAAATGGGTAGAGGGGAGAATTAAGGAAAAACTAAGGTAGAGTAACTCTTTATCGAAGTCAAGACACTCAAATTAGGTTTGTCAAAATAAAAGGATGTTCAACCTTAAGGACTCTAAAGAACTTCTCTTAGCCACACAAGTATTAGGTCAATAAATAAAGTATGGAGATCATCCCATGAAGGTTATTAGCATCAAAATTAAAATAGACCTACCTTCTCATAACATGTTCCCCATTATTTAAGACCCTTTAGTCATCAGTCTACTATAAAGATTGGGTACTTATTTTAGAAAGTAGGTACCACCATAGAGTTTTTTGAATTCTCCTATTCCAATCTATTGGCTTACTACACCCCAATGGACCTTAGATCTATTGTGAGGCCAAATGTGGAGTTTGAACTTCAATTGGAGATAAGATATGTACTTGTAATCACATATTTTGGTCTGATATTGACTTTTAAGATTTTTATGTTGCCTTTTGTATATCATTGTATTTCGTTTCAAATTATTTGGATTTTAACTTTGTTGATGGATTTTTTATTCCTCCACCATATGTATTTGGAAAACCAAACATGGGTGCTAAAAATGACTTTCATTTAAATACTTGGGACTTGGTTTCTAAGAGAGAGAACTAAGAGAGTATGGTGTCTAAGAGTCTCATAAAGTTAGGTGAAATAAAAATACTATCTTGACTTCAACCTTGTTTTATCTAATGTTGATTGAAAAGAAAGGAAATCAAGAGGAATGAAACATGAAACAATTTTAATTACTTGAAATCACAAAAAAATGTGACAAGGGTGAAAAAGGGATACAATGATAGAAAAAGTGTGATTCCTTATCATAAGAATGAGGGAAATGGAGGAAAATATTCTAAACATATTTTGTTGTGTAAATTTCATCTATTAAATGAAATAAAAGATAAATTTGAGAACAAGGATCTAAAACTCATAACCATTGTAAAACACATTCTAGAAAAGGAATGACAAGATGGTAGTTTTATGAGGAAGGCCAGATCCTATCCATGGTATTACACTAAAAATCATAAAATATAAACCCAAGGGGGTGTATAAAGAATATAAAAAATAAATGAGATAAGAAAAAGATGGTATTTATGAGAAAGGCCAGGTCCTATCCATGGTCTTACGCTGCAACTCACAAAGAGGAAGCCAATGGGTGCAAAAAGTGTGTAAAAAGTATGAAAACAAAGAGGATAAAAGTACATCATGAGGAAGGTCGAGTCTTATACATGTTTTTACAATATAACTCATGAGAAAAAGGGAAACCAAAATACCAAAAGAGAGGACTAAGGTTTATGAAAAGAGAAAAAAATTGTAGAGGGTGAGACCCATGTAAGTATCCTACAAAAAGTGTTAGATAGATATCATATAGAAATTTTTAAAATAATTGAAGGAATCTACACTAACATCTATATCAAGGATGAGCTTGTGAGAGACAAGCCTAAGTGTCTAGGACCATAAGTTTAGTTTGAATGGTTTTGGGTGTGATGGTTAGGGCAAGACAAATACAACCAAGTGGATTTTGATTAGTTTTATCAAATCCACATTAGGTAAGGTGTGTTTGATTGAGATGATCCTTATTATAGATAAATTTTTGAATAAGCCACAAAGGTGTCACATTAATACTAGACCCTTCATCAACTAGAACTTTACAAAAAAGGGTAGTATTAATGGATATGTTAATGAATAGGGGTGGATCATTAGAGTGGAAAAGGATTTTTTAATTAATCATGTCCTCTTCAAGAAATTCAATAGATGGTTTCAAAGAAGGACACATAGATTCAATAGTATTCACAGTGGTAGGTTGGGGCTCAATAAAGGGTGGTTATTCATCTACAAAAGATAGTTATTCAATTTATTATAATTATTACATAAGGAACTTGTGATGATAAGGTGAATTATTAACTAAATCCATAAGTGGAATTTTATAAGGCCTAGAGTTAAGTTCTTCAATAAATTTCCAATGGGATTTAGAAGATGAACCAATGTGAGGTTTATAAGGTAAGGTAGATTTTGAATGGATGGAGGTTGTTGGGGGTTAGAAAGAAAGAGGTGGTTCTTCATGGGATTATAAAGCTAAATGAGTGGTTTTAATATCTTTGAGAATTTGTTCCTCTAAATATGGTTTCTTAGGTTTTATAACAAGATCTTTATGAGTTGGTTTGTGATGATAATTGACCTTCGCTACATTAACATATTGAGATTTTATTTAATATTGGTCATAGCTATCATAAGTAACATAAATATCTTTGGTATTTTGTTGATGATTAGATGTGGAAAAATATTTTTGGTTATTATAATAAGAAGCTTTGGGAGCTTGTCATTTTTGAGAGGTGGTGTTGTACTCTTAATGATGGAGTTGGATCATGGCTTCATGATTGAAGGAATCTCCAAGCATGTAGTAGAACTCAATTTTTTTAAGACCTCAAAAATTGTCATGGGAATGAATAATTTTGGTGTAGAACCAAAAAAAATATTGGGTTCATACCATTTAAGAGGATTATTAGGATAAGTAAAGGGTTTAAAGGGTGGTAAGAATTGCTTCATTTATTGCATAGTTAGTGGTATGTGAGAAGATGGGGGAGTGTTGTATTTGGAAACTATTTTTTTGGTTTGAGGAGTATTGATGGTGATGGCATTGGTATAATTTCAAAAATATCCTTTAATAAATTTGGTATTAGGTTTGAGTTTTTTCATGAGGAAGTCTTGACGTTTAGCTTGGTCAAGAGCTTCGTTAAGTGTTTGAGGACCAAAATTTTGAACCTTATATTTAGTGAAGGATTTAAATAAATAATAAAGAGTTTGAATAAATTGTCATTAATCATGTTATGGTGAGAATTATGGGCCAAATAGTTCCATCATTTGATAAAATCATGAGTTGATTCAGTGGGAGATTGCTTAGCATTGATGAAATGGCTAAGACAATTTTTGGGAAGGTCATTTTGTTGAAATTATTCAACTATAGGATTCAATAAATCCTCATTTTTCCAAATGGAATGTTGGGGAATTTGATTATACCATTCTAATAAATCATTAGTAAAGGTTTTAACTAGAATTTTAGTTGTGGAAAAAATATTATTTTGGATCCACTCTTTATAAAGATTACTAAATGATTTGAGAAAAGATGCATGGTCTTTAGTACCATAATACTTGATAGTTGGAGATATATTTCCAATATCCATGTACATAATGAAAGTTTATAAAGCCTCATTTTGGATGTTTTGAAGTATTTTTTTATTCATGTTAGGTTGAGGAATAATATTTCCTGAGGCATCTCTAATTGGTGGAGGAGTAAAATTGGGATTAGCTTGAGGATTAAGAATTGGAGGATGATTATCCATTTTGATCAAATGAAAATGTAACTACATCATTTTAGAGATGTTATAAATGTGCAATATGTTTATTTATTATATGACTTGTGCAAAAATTTAACTCATATCAATTAGTAGGTTGGTATTTGCAAGATAACTCCCTAAATTGGTATTGGGGGAAGGGTTGTTGGAAGGCGTATTACCAATGGGTTTATTGGATGGACTTGTGTCAATGGATCCTAAATTATGTTAAAGAGATTGAAGATGAGAATTGTCTTAATAGGTAAAAAAAGGGATCAAATCCACCTACTTCATCTTGAGGTATGATTTGAACCATGTTACATTCCATAGATGGAGGATGGGAAGAGGTGCTCCAAGAGTGAGGGTTATCTTTGTAAATAAATAAAGGGAATAAGGAATACCCCATATAGTGTCTAAATAGATTTAAGTTTTCCAAGAATATTCTAATAGGGGACTTCATGATGTTTTCAAAAATGAACAAAATGTTAAGGAAAGATAAATAGAAAAGTAAGTCATCTAAATAGGAGATCAGGGGCACCAATCAGATAAAGAGTCAACTATGTCAACTATGTATTTATAAAATGTAGTTGATAAGAGTATATAGTTGACTTGGTCAACTTAGTGTTGTTGGACAATAGGTAGAAGAGTACAAAGTCGACTAGGTTAATCTAGTACTATTGGTAGAGGAAAAATATAGTATGTAAGAGAATATGTCAAATAGAATGATAGTGTGTTAAAAATAGAAAAAGAATTTGCAACATAATTTGAATTAATAAATGGAAGCAAACACACAAAAAATTGGATCAATGAGAATGATCCAATTGGGGCACATACCATAAAACTTTACACCAATGCTGGCCAATGCAAGTTTTTGAAATACAAAATAATGAGAAGAGAGTAAGTAGTCAACTATAAAGTAAATGCTAACTAAGTGGTCATCCTGAGTGTTGTTAGATTATTATAAAGTGTTAATTTAAGTGTGATAAGTAAGTTAGCTGAAAATAGGGAACTAGAAATCAATCTATGGATGGTTTTAGGATGTTTAGGTTGAAAGGGATATGTGTTGGAAATGGTACTAGCTTGGTATTGGGCCCTACCCCCTCACTTCATAATCCCATAATGATAAGGTTTTTATGTGATTTTCCAATATATGTCATTAAACACATGTTTATACTTGGCCAAATAACCAAGTCATCTTCCCCCTTGGTACTGAAATTCATGTAGGTAGGCCTTAGGAAGAGAAATGTTAAATGTGTTTTAAGTATTGTGTGATCTAGTAGTGTGTGAAAAAAGAAAAATATATTTCAACTAAATATTATTTAAGAAAATACCTAATTAGACTATGTGAGCTACTCTAAGCATGTAAATAGCTAAAAAAAAATGCAAATTAATTACTAACATATAATTATTAATTCCTAAATTAAGAATGGTATAGAGTCAGTTCAGATGACACTATATGAAAAAATTATAGAATATATTTGACTAGGTTTTTACTATTTTATAAAATCAAGAGTCTATAAGAATTATGTTGACTTAGCCTTTTAGATAGGAGATAGGCTACAAAACTAAATCAACCAAGTTGACTTAGTTTGATATAAGATTTTATTTTTGAAGAATAAAATTGAATAAAATATAACTATAATGAATTAATAAATTGAAAGAGAGAGAGAGAAAGGAACCTTGTTGGGTCAGAAGATTATTAAGATTTCAACTTTTTTATTTGAATGCCTTAAATGTTGCTTATAAGTTCTACCAATTAAGTCGATCAGGTCAACCTAGTTCTATGAAACCATATTTTTTGAATCCTATTAAGATGAATAAGTCATAATAGTCAACTTATTTTTTATCTATATGATAATTGTAATACTAAGTTGACCTACACAACTTAGTTTGTTATTCTAGATGTTGATTGGAGGACTAAGTCGACCTGTTTAACTTAGTTTGTTATTCTAGATGCTAACCAAAAGAATAAGTTGACATGTTCAACATGGTTTTTTATATAGAAATAAATAATAATATTATATTTAATTTCTTGATCCAATAACATATATTTTATGAATACTTGTATAGAAAGAATAGAGTCATTTTGATGTAACTATGTGTTAAACCTATGCATAGAAGTTAGAACTATATTGGCTTGGTTAACCTAGTATTGAGAATATATAAAAATAATATAATAATATAAATTAAAATCATGAAATAATAATTTAAAGGGTTAGATTTACATCAGGTTCACCAAAATGTATGTAATTATAAATGCAACATATTTACAAATCAATCCTAGCTCAAAGAAGATAGATCCTAATTACACTTCTGATTAAGGATACATTATATAATTATGGTCATAAAAAATATGGATCCACTAGACCTAATTAAGTGAATCTTACCATAATAATATCACTAGGGAGGGTTATAAATCCTCCACTCAACCAAAACTATGCAATAACCCTAACTAGGTCCTATGTTTTCATATTTAATATACTAATAACAAGTAAAGTAAAATCTAATCTAGTGTTCACCAAAGCTTGTAACACAAAGTGGGGGTAATAAATGAAAAAATTAAACATGCACAAGATAATTAATTTATGTATAGGTAAAACCCTAATACATGGAGAAAGAGAATATTGTTCAAAAACCATTACTTATGCTACTTCTATCTACTAAATAGAGGAACAAAGTTAGAGATACTTACCTAGAAGACAAACTCATCAAGACTCAATCTCTCCCTTGGACAAAGATGCTTTACAAAAGGTTTTTATGGGTTTTAAGGATCACTAGGAAAGTCTAAAGCATCTAAAAATTCTCCACAAGACTAGACTCTTCTCCAAGTAGAAACACTAAACTAAGATTCCTCAAGTATAATGGTGGAAGAGGAGATTGTAAATAATAAAAAATGAATAATAACTCTTTCTTACAGTCTAATAATGGAGAAATGGATATGTTTATATAAGCAAATCTAACCCTAAACTCTTCCAAAATTTTTGGCTAACAAGATCAACCTGATTCACCTAGTATTATAATTGACAAAAAACATAATAGATAGTGAACTATGTCAGCCATGGTTGACTTAGTTCTTATCAAGCTATTGTAAATAATAATACATGGTTAAAGTGGATGACATAATCATGTAAACTTACAAAAAGGGGTTTAGGTTAGGGAAATGGTTAATGAAGGTGGAAAATGACTAGAGGAGTGTGAAAAATAGGAGGCAAAGCTTTAGGAATGTTTTTAGTATCTATTTGGATTAATAACAAGTGTAAATAAGGGACAATAATCTTGTGAAGAACCAATGATCTTCCCACCCCTTTCCCAGTGCACCCCTTAAGGCATGCACTCAGAGAGATTGAGACTCTCCTAGTTCTTGTAAGATAGAAAGCATATGCCCCACTTGAATCTTATCATATTTCATATAGGTGAAATAGCATATGGTACTTCAAGAAAACATAGTAACACACAACATTGAAGATAAAAAATGTTTTAGTATTTTGAATAAAAAATAATTGAAATTAAATGAAAAAAATGGAAATAACTAAAAAAGTAAATGTAATGCATACCTTGACTTACCTTTATCACTAATTTTTTTTCTAATCTATTTGTATTTTTGATTATGTATGGCATAGAGACTGCTTTTGAAAAACCCAAGAATACAAACCCTATAGGTGGAAGTGAGTATGTAAACATAATGAAACTAGTAAGAAGTGAGTAACAAGAATGTCCAAGGAGAATTTTGTAACTGTATAAGGTATATGAATCTATAATAAACCTTAAACATCCACATATAAGTTATAATCCTCATGAAATGAATAAACTCATTATAATCACCTCTCAGATAATATAGACCTATAGTTTCTCACAGTCACTCATAGAGTAGATAGAAATAAGTGAAAAAAGGCATCATGACTAGGAGTAAATTGATGGAAAATAAGAAAAATGGTGATAATTTTTTTTATAACCATTTAATAAGGTTGAAACCTCTTTTAAAGCCAAAAAATCTTAAAGACTTCTTCTTGACTTAATACAGACTTGTGTATGTATACACAATCAAACTTAAACTCATACTAATGGTGAATAAAGTCATTATGAAGGAGATCCAGTGCATTAAAAATGTGTAATGAGGATAAAATAATATTGATCAATAATTACAATGGTTTAAAATTTTCTATAACTATTGATAATATAATCTAATCCCTCTTGGGTCTACACATGTAGACCCAACCCTGTCTTAGGGTTTTGAGACTATATTTGATTTTATACGAGCTTTGACTAGTGAAAATTTATCAATATTTTTAATTTTATAATTATGGAGGTATAATAATATATTTTTAGTGTTTTTTATTATTTAATAATGGATTTATATGTAGATGAACCTATGTGTACCACAGGGTAGTGAAGGCCTAATTAGCCCTAAGAGGGGTTGTAAAAGTGATCTAAGAGTTAATTTTTGGTTAATAACTTTGTGTAATGTAAGATAAGGATATAAGGTACTTTAAAATAGGTTTATTTTCCTAATAAAATTTTGTACCCATCCTTACAAATAGAAAAGGCCTACAAAAAGGCTACTAGAGAGCATGTTAAAGTACAAATGCAATGCATGTTTCAAAGGCTTCTTTTTAGGATTCTTGTGGATAGGATAGAGGGTTAAAATAGGATTTGATGGAGTGGGATAATATGATGATAACCATAATAGATCAAAAAATATATGACATATGTGTGGATCTAATTTACTAATGTGCCTTCATCAAGGAATCAGAGAATCGACACAAGAATAACAAGAAAGATAGAAGGGATTGCTAGAGAAATAAGGCATTGAGATTGTTTGAAGAGGTAATAGGAAAATATTGAGATGTAAATGACATATTTTCATGAGTGGTTTTGTAATTAATAATAGTGTCCTTAAGGAGATGAGAGGACAAAGTAACAAAGAATAAAAGAATAGAGATCTTGAGAGATATCATGAAAGATATGTTGTAGATCAAAGTTAGGTTATGTTAGTAGAGGTAAAGGTGTATAAGATTATTGTTCACTTTAAAAATATAAAAGTTTGATATATACCTATTCATCATTTGATATCAGATAGAGAAGTTCTTTGGGAAGAAGATAGAGAAGGTTACAAGCAAAGGAAGGTAAAAATTTCTTTTTGTTCTTATTCCATGTATTTGATTAGTTCATGAAATACTTTTGAATAATGTTTAGAAGTTTTTATGTATGTGATAGAGAGGCATAAAATTAATATTTGTGTGGTGAATATTTTAATCTAAGAGGCTTAAAAAGAGGGAGAAGAGAGCTAGTGAATTCTAAAATAAGTGAGCTCAAGGAGAGCTTGAAAATAGAAAGAGAGAGACCAAGTGAAGGTCAAGGAGATAAGTAATTAAGCTTGTCAATAATAAGAGATAGGTTTAGGTGAGACCTAGAGAGAAAGTGAAGATAGAGAGAGTGTAAAGATTAAAATATAAAGATGAAGGGCTTGAAGCAAGAAAGTTTCCACAAGGAAGTAAAGAAATAAAAATATGATAAGTGGGAGATTATTGAGTTGAAGGTAATCTTGGTAGAGTTAGATCAATATTTAAAAGAGCTTAGAACAAAAATTTTAATTGGAAGCAAAAAATTAGTGATATGGCTTCTCAAGTCAATGATGATGAAGAAAAAAAGGAAACATAGGTGTGAAAAGTGAGAAGATAGTTGAGGATGTTAACAAAGAATCCTAAGAAGATAAAGGATGGGGCAAGCAAGCCTCAAAATTTTCAATCTAATGATGTTTTGGCATTTGTGTATGCAAGTATGAGAGTTGAGGAAGGAGATGAGTTATCTAAGTTAATGTATAGGCTTAAACAAGAAGAGGAAGCATTTGATCAAATGGTGTTCAATAGGAACCAAGAGGAAGGAGAGGCTCAAGATAAAGTCTTGATGTTAGAATAAAAATAAGTAGATCAGTCATTTATGAGGCAAGATGACATGGAAAATGAAATGATCCTCACCCAAGATTATTCAAAGGAATATAAAGAAGTAATGGGAAAGTAGAAAAAGTAAAGGTATGAGGATTATTCTAGTGTGTATAAAGCCATGAAAAAGGAAAATAACTTTGATCCTCATTAAATGTATAAAGAAATAGTGAACGAAGTGACAAAGGAGACCATATACCTATGGCATGCAATAGTGGTGTCTGAAATATGAAAATTTATGAAAGCAAGGATTAGTCAAGTATGAGAAGACACTATACATGATGAAGTTGCAGATATGAAGGTTAAAGTATAAATTATAGATGAAGGATAAACCATACAAAGAGAAGAACAAGATGAGTTCGTGGTTGATGCAAAGAAGAATGAACCATATAGGGCACATGAAGGTTCTCAGAAGCAAGGATAACATACAATCAAGGAGAAGATTTGGAGTATGCCTCAAAGTCATGAGGAGATACATGTTTTCTTTAATGATTTGTTTTTCATTAAATATATAACTTGGATGAAGTTAGCAAGAGGAAAGAAACAATAGAAGTGTGGTATTGAAGAGTATGTACATACACATGAGAGACTAGTTACAAAAATAGTCAAGAGACAAAGAGGTCTACATTACTCAGGTAGGCCTTGGGATCTAGGAGGTCAATAAATAAAGATCAAAAGTTAGAAAGGAGAGAAATTATAAATCACATTAAAGAAATATTGGTTATAACTTTCAAGGAAAGTTTCTTTTACCCCTTTCTAGTATGATGTAGGGTCATCTTCACTTATCTCCATTGTGAGTTATTTCAGTTGGTAGAGTTTATTTAGAGTGTATGTTTCTAGGTTATAAGTTATAGGTGTTTATAAAATTCAAATTTGGTTGCATATGGCATTTTCCTTCCATTTCTATAAATTTGAAAATTTAAATTCTTGTGGCAAGTTTGGATACTTAATATTTTATGAAAGAGATTTAAAGTGTAATCTTATTGCTTTGAGATCTAGAATGGGGTCAATGTCACCTTATTACATGTTTAAGTCACTTAATAAGTCATTCATTTGGGTGTGTTTAGATATAGGTAGTTTGAACCTTGTCAATGTTCTTAAATGGGATCAATAACCATTGGAAAGGTAGTAATAGGTCTCAAATACATGTAAATGTTTATATGTTTTTTGGTGTGAGTCTTTGGAGAGAGATACGAGGAGGTATGTATGAAAATGGAAGAATAAATAAGATAAAACATCCATTTTTTATATTGAATTTTTAGGCCCTGTTAAACATTATGTTTTACGTGTTAAAAATACAAAAAGTCTATGTGTATGTGATAAGAAAGAAAAGACACTATAAAATCTAGTTTTGATTGAAAATGTGAAATGAACTATGATGGATTTTAATAATATTGGGTTTTAACTCCAATAAAGTCATTATAAAGCTGATCAAGTTGAGAAGTAATGTTGTAAACCCTATGTTTGTTTCTATTATGTGGGTAAGATGGATGAGAATGACATTTGGGAAAGAGAGATTATGTGGAATGGTATAAATATGTGTATTGGTAATTATATGTTTGAATGATTTGAATAATCTTGATATATTTCATTAGAGTTTCAATAATTCTTTGTGAGAACTCTTTTCAAACCCTATAGGTGGCAGTGAGTATGTAAGCATAGTCAAACTAGTAAGAAGTGAGTAATAAGAGTATCTAAGGAGAAGTTGTTAAATTTATAAGGTGTATGAATGTGAAGCAAACATTAAAATATCCACATATAAGTTATGATCCTCATGAAATTAATCAAATCAATATATATATATATATATATATATATATATATATATATATATATATATATATATATATATATATATATATATATATCATATCTTAGCTAATACAGACCTGTAGTTTCTTAAAGTCACTTATAGAGTAGATAGAAAGAAGTGAACAAAGGCATCATGACTAGGAATCAGTGAATGAAAAAGAAGAAAAACAATGATAAAAACCTTGTCTAACCTTTTAAGAAGGTTGAAACCTATTTGAAACCCAAAAATTCTTAATGACTTCTTCTTGGTTCAATAAAAACCTATGTTTATATACACAATCAAACTTAAACTCATACTAATGGTGAATAAAGGCATTATGGAGGAGATATAGTGCATGGAAAATGTGTAAGGAGGATAAACTAATCTTGATCAAGAATTATAGTGGTTTTAAAGTCTTTATAATGATTGATAAGACTATCTAATCCCTTTTCGATATACATAGGTTGACCTAACCCTATCTTAGGGTTTTGAGACTATATTTGATTTTATAAGATTTTTGTCTAGTGAAAATTCTTCAATCTTTATAATTTTATAGTGACAGAGGTATAGTACTATATTTTAAAGTTTTTTTATGATTTAATTATTGATTTGTATGTATATGGATCTCTATGTGTACCATCAGGTCGTGAAAGCTTAATTAGGCCTAAAAAGAGACCTAAAAGGGGTTGTCAAAGTGATCTAAGAGTAGAGTTTGGGAAAATAACTTTTTGGAATGTAATATAAGGATAGAGGGTACTTGAAAATAGGTTTAGTTTCCTAAGATCATTTTGTACCCATCTGCACAAGGAGAAAAGGCCTATAAAAAGGCTATAAGAGAGACTATTAAACAAAAATGCAGTGTATGTTTCAATGGGTTATTTTGAGGAGTCTTATGGATAGGATAGAGGGTTAAAATAGGATTTTATAGAGTGAGATATGATGATGATAACCATAACAGAGACAAAAATATCTAACATATGTGTGGAGCCAAGTTAATAATGTTGCTTCATCAAGGAATGGGAGAATTGAAACAAGACTAATAAGAAAGGTAGAAGGGATTACTATATAACTAAGGCATTAAGATTGTTTGAAGAAGTAATAGGTAAAGAATGAGATTTAAATGACATATTTTCATGATTGGTTATGTAAATAAGAACAATGTCCTTAAGGTGATGAGAGGACAAAAAAATAGAGAATAAAAGAATAGAGATTTTGAGAGATATCATGAATGATATGTTGTAGATCAGAGCTAGGTTATCTTAGCAAAGGTAAAGAATTATGTGATTCTTATTTCCTTTCAAAATATATTTTTTTAATATACATTTGCATCATTTGGTATTGGAGATAGAATTTCATTCGGAAGAAGATAAAGAAGGTTGCAAGTAGAGGAAGGTACAAATTTATTTCTATTTTCATTATATGTATTTGATTAGTTCATGAAAGAGTGTTGAAGGATGTTTATAAGGTTGATAAATAAGGTTGTAGGTATGTGATAGAGAGGTAGAAAAGTAAGAGTTATGTGGTTAACCCCTTAAGAGAAGAGGCTTAGAAAGAGAGAGATAAGAGAGCTAGTGAAAGATCAAAGAAGTGATCTCAAGGAGAGCTTGAAGACTAAAAGAGAGACCAAGTGAATGTTAATGAGATAAGTAATTAAGCTTGTCAAGAAGAAGAGATAGGTCTAAGTGAAACCTAGAGAGAAATTGAAGATAAAGAGAGTGTAAAAATTAAAACATAAATATGAATGGATTAAATCAATAATGTTGCCATAAGGAAGTAAAGAAACATGAAGATGATAAGTAGGAGATTAATAAGTTGAAGGCAATCTTGGCAGAGTTAGAGCAAGATTTAGAAGATCTTACACTAAAATTTTCAATTAGAATCATAAAAATAGTGAGATTTCATCTCAAGGAAATGATGATGAAGAAGAAAAGGGAAGAATAGGTGTGTAAAGTGAGAAGAAAGTTGAGGATGTTAACAAATAATCTTAAGAAGACAGAGGGGGCAAGCAAGCCTCAAAATTTTCAATCTAATGATGTTTTGGAATGTGTGTATGCAGGTATGAGATTTGAGAAAGGAGATGAGTTATTTGAGTCAATGCATAGGCTTAAAAAATAAGAGTAAGAATTTGAGAGAGTGGTATTCAAGAGGAACCAATAGGAAAGAGAGGCTTAAGATAGAGTTTTGATGTTAGAATAAGAACAAGTAGGTTAGTCATCTATGAGGCAAGGTGATATGGAGCATGAAGTAATCCTCACTTAAGAGGATTCAAAGGAAGGAAAATAATCATTGGGATAGTATAAAAAACAAAGGTATGAGGATTATTAGTGTGTCTGAAGCCATTAAAAAGGAAATTTTCTTTGATCCTCATCCAATGTACAAAGAAATGGTGAAGGAAGTGATAAAGGAGAACATATACCTATGGCATGCAATAGTGGTGTCTAAGATAAGAAAATTTATGAATTAAAGGAGAAATAAAGTACAAAAATATAGTCTACATGATGAATTTTTGGATACTAAGGTTGAATTATAGATTATAGATGAAGGAGAAACCATACATGGAGAACAACAAGATGAGTTGGTGGCTGACTTAAAGAAGAAGAATGAACCATACAAGGTGCATGAAGGTAATTGGTATCAAGGGAAACATGAAATAATGGATAATAATTTTAGTATGCCTCAAATTTATGAGGAGATACATGTTTTCTTTAATTATTTGTTGTTCATTACAGGTTTACCTTGGATGAAGTTAGCAAGAGGTAAGAAGAAGTACAAGTGTGGTGCTAAAGAGTATGTACATCTACATGAGAGACTAGTTGCAGCAGTAGTCAAGAGATAAGGAGGTATAAATTCCTTAAGTAGGACTTGGGATATAGGATCCCAAGAAATGAAGATCATAAGTCATAAATAAGGAGATAAACTATGAAGCACATCAAAGCAAGATTGGTTATAACTTTCAGAGAATTTCTTTTTACCCATTAGTAGTATGATGTAGGGGAATCTTCAATTACCTCCATTTTGAGTTTTTTTAGTTATTATAGGTCATTTATAGTGTATTTGTATAGGTTATAAGTTCTAGGAGTTTATAAAATTCAAATTTGGGCTCCTATGGCATTTTCCTACCATTTCTACAAATTTGAAAATTTAAATTCTTATGGCAAGTTTGGATCCTCAATCTTTTGTGAAAGAGATTCAAAGTGTAATATTGTTGCTTTGAAATATAAAAGGGGGTGAATTTTACCTTATTATATTTTTAATTCACTTAATAATTCATTCATTTGGGTGTGTTAGATATAAGTACTTTAAACCTTGTCAATGTTCTTGAATGGGACCAAGAATCACTGGAAAGGTAGTTATAGGTCTCAAATACTTGTAAAATTTTATATGTTTTTTGGTGTGAGTATTTATAGAGAGGTATGAGGAGGTACGTATTAAAATTTAAGAATAATCAAGATAACACTTCCATTTTTGATATTGAATGTGCAAGCTCTATTAAACCTTATGTTTTCTATGTTAAGAATACAAAAAGTATGTGTATATGTGATAAGAAAGAAAAGACACTATATAATTTGGTTTTTATTAAAAAATTTAAATTAAATCTAACGTATTTTCATAATATTGGGTTCTAACTCTAATAAATTAATTATAAATTTGATCAAGTTGAGAAGTAATGTTGTAAACCCTATTCTTGTTTGAATTCTATGGGTAAGATGATTGAAAATGCATTTTGGGTAAGATAGATTTTGTAGAATGGTATAAATATGTGTATTGGTAAGTATATTTTTTAATTATGTTATTACTATTGATATATTTCCTTATATTTTCAATACTCCTTTGTGAGAACTCTTTTCAAACCCTATAGGTGGCAGTGAGTATGTAAACATAGTCAAACTAGTAAGAATTGAGTAACAAGAGTGTCCAAGTAGATGTTTTCAAGTGTCTGAGGCATATGAATATATAAAATAACTTTAAAAAACCACACAAAAGTTATAATCCTCATGAAATTAATGAACTCACTATATATCATCTTTCAAGTAATACAAACTTGTAGTTTCTTACAGTTACTCATAGAGTAGATAGAAAGAAGTGAACAAAGGCATCATGATTGGGACTCAATAAATAGAAAAGAATAAAAATGGTGATATAAACCTTTTATAACCATTTAATAATGTTGAAACCTATTTTAAATCCAAAAAACCTCCAATACTTCTTCTCAGGTCAATATAGACATGTGTCTGTATACACAATCAAACTTAAACTCATTCTAATGGTGAATAGAGGTGTTGTGGAGGAGATAAAGTGCATATAAAATGTTTAAAGGGATAAAATAATCTTTATAAATAATTAAAATGGTTTTAATGTATTTATAATACAATCTAATCCCTCTCGAGTCTACACAGGTAGACATAACCCTATCTTAGGGTTTTGAGACTATATTTGCTTTTATAAGAGTTTTGACTAGTGAAAATTCCTCAATATTTGTAATTTTATAGTGATGGAGGTATAATAATATATTTTGAATATTTTTTTTGATTTAAGTATGGATTCGTATGTAGATGGACCTCTGTGTGTATCATAGGGTAGTGAAGGCCTAATTAGGCCTAAATAGAGACATAAAAGGGGTTGTAAGAGTGATCTAAGAGTAAAGTTTGGGTAAATAACTTTGTGGAATGTAATATAATGATATACAAAACTTAAAAATATTTTTATTTTCCTAATATAAGTTTTTACACACCTGTACAAGGAGAAAGGCCTAACAAAAATTTATAGAAAGCCTATTAAAGCAAAAATGCAATGTACATTTGAAAGGATTATTTTGAGGAGTCTTGTGGATAGGATAGAGGGTTAAAATAGAATTTTATATATTTTTATATGATTATGAGAACCATAGTAGAGTTAAAATATCTGATGTATGTATGGATCCAAGTTACTAATGTGCCTTCATCAAGGAATGGGAGAATTGAAGCAAGACTATAAGAAAGGTAGAAGGGATTACTATAAAACTAAGGCATTGAGATTGTTTGAATAGGTAATAGGTAAATATTGATATGTAAATGGCATAGTTTCATGTGTGTTTGTGTAAATAATAATAATGTCCTTAAGGTGATGAGAGGACAAAGTAAGAGAAAAAAAGAATAGAGATCTTGAGAGATATCATGAAAGATATATTGTAGATCAGAGCTAAGTTATGTTAGTATAGGTAAAGGTGTATGTGATTCTTTTTTAATTTAAAAATATCTAAGTTTTTTATATATCGCTTCATCATAAGGTAAATCAAACACTAAAGAAATCCTTCATAAATTTAAACATGATGAGGGCACATATACAATTATATATTTCACACTATCACAAAGGCTACAAAAAGAATTCAATGAATAATGTGGAGTTGTCAAATAAAAAATAACTAACACCATTATAGGTAAAAAATATTTAATATATATGAATAATAATATTAAAAAATTAAATTGATCACAACTTTCTCAAATTACCATCAACCAAACATTGAGTAGTGGGACAAATTTCACATAAAGAATGAAAATCATATTTTTACTATCATAGAATCATGGGGAATGATGAATATTATTTTTAAACATTATAAAATAATATTTAAATAATTAGTAATATGATACTGGATCAACAAGAACAACTAATAAGAGAATGAGAAACTCAATGATATTATCAAATCAATAGTTATGTAAGGGGAGACCTCTCTGACTCTGGTCTTCCCGTGGCTTGTGTTTTGTTTCTGTCTGTTGTTCTTGGTTGTGCCATCATCTCTCTAAAGGCATTTTTTGTTTGTTTTCCTTCTTGTCTTTTTTGACTGTATAGGGTTTGGCCCCTAGTTTGCCGCTTTACTTAATAAAAAACACGAACAACTAACATTAAATTCTAAAATGACATTATATGTACCCAAATTTTTCATGGTGTAATATTTCATTAAAAATTTGATGATGATGCAATGATCTCAATTAAAAATATGCTCATACCTAGCCCTATCCTTCTATATATTATTTTATATCTTTTGTATCCTTTTAAACTTATAATTTTTCATTTTTCATTTGTTTCAATTATTTAAAAACTTCTAAGCCATGGCAAAACCATCATGGTAGTTTTCTCATCGATTTAGCATTTTTGAAACCTGATCACTGAGAATTTAGTTTTCACACATATTTATTATTTATTTTTCTCTCTTTATTTCACCTTCTTGATTCATATTGTGACTTTATTCTTAATTATGTTAATCTTTTCTGCCTCTAATTTAACTCGAACAAGCTCCTAGTCATGCTTTGATTAATTTCAATTCATAACTTAATTGTATTTCTTACAATTTTTTCACTTTTATTTGAATTTTGGATCCAAATATTTTATTATTTATTGAATCTTACAAGTTTTAATAGATCCATAATTGGCCTTTTATTTTTTTGAAGAACTTGGCCTTAGTTTGTAGTCATATTCTAGTCATTTGCATAATATTGGAGAAGGGATTTCATGAGTTTATAGCTAGTACTTTTTTTTCATTATCATTTAGCCACAATTTAGATAATTTTTTCCTCTATATTTCTGTGTGCTTCCTATTTATTTCCATGCCCTCTTATTGGAGTGTTTAACATCATCGCTAAGCAACATGTTAAGGAGTTAGTAACCTAATAAATCAATAATTTTATTAATTTCTTATCCTTCACTTGATATTATCTTTGATTAGGTTGGAGTATCATTTTCCTTTTGTATTTATATTGTATTTTCTTATTTATAGGATAACTTTCATTTTAAATTTTGATTAAAAAACTCATAAAAATATATTTTTTCCTCTCTCTCTTCTTGAATTAGAAAGGTAATTTTATCATTTTAGTTGAATTTAAACATTAAAATATAAAATAACAATATTATTTACATTAAATATAGGATAAATGGGTGGAAATTAAAATTATCTACATCCAAGAAACACTTTTGATTTTCATATTTCACAACACATATTCACATAACAATAAGCATTAATAAACTTACATGCACATAAGTTAGAAAGACAAATAAATTTGCCTCAAAATTTTGATTACTTACTTTAATAGAAAATTATTTTATTTTATTTTAAAAATCACAATTTTATATTTTCATCCATTCATTTATGTATCATTTAGTTACATATAAAACACTTGAGAACCCCAAAAACATCATACTAACTTGCACACATAGACTATATATTGAAAACTTAGAGTTTGCATTTTCTTGCATATAATCTAGATTTTAGATATAGTTTTACATTTTCATAGTCAATATTCAAAGTTTCATTATCTTTCATTTGATTTTCATTTCAAATAAAAAAATAAAATCATTCATTTTAGTACATGTAGGTGAAATTTTTCATTCATAAAAGCAAATAAAAATGTCAAAAAATCAAGAAAAGAAATAAACATAAATAAGTCTTTTATTTCCTTAATTTGAAAGCACTTTTATTTTAGAAGGTAGCATAATTTTTTTTAAATATCAAAATCTTGTTGAAAAAACTAAAATAAACTTAAACCAAACCTTGTCAAAATGAGCACGAGTATAAACCTTGATTTTAACATTTAAAAATAATAAGTACATTTTTATAAACCAAATTAAAAGAAGGTACATGCTTGAAACATTAAAAACAAATGTCGTTTCGCTCTTGGATGATGCTCCTAGAGTGAGCTCATCTTCACAGAGTAGGAATTTTTCCCCCAGTAATAGATATCATACCAACTAGTAACCTTCAAAGTGATTGATTCCAAACTTAGAGTTCATGTTTTTGTTATTCCTTCCCATAACTCATAATCATCTTTCTCATGAACTTGATGATAAATCTCACCTAATAGAATCCCTAAGAGTTATATCCATATACATCCTAGCATTCCATGTCAACACACTTCATATTAGAACCTCATCCCCCTTATTTACCCTAAAGTCTAGCCTTGTCATATATCATTAAATTTGTGGATGACATTGACTAGTCATAGTTAACACTATAGATCCAACCAAATCCCAAGCATTCTTTATCCAAACTCCACCTAGTTTCCTAAACCAAAAATCAGCCAATTACTTTGTTGCCTTGTCCTTATCCATTCTAAGGGTTCTTGGAATTCCATATCTTCACATTTCACTGCCTTAAATGATCACTGTGATGTATTTTATTTCTTTTTTTATCACCATGATCACCCTTTCCCACCTATCATTCAAGAGCCTCTTCCCATACCAAAAAAAAACCAACTATCTATTTTAACGCTTCCCATTAAAATCCTTCAAAAATCATGATACCACTCATCCCATTATACTTTCATCATTTTCCTTGGAAACCCCTAGAGAAGTTAAGTTAATTTTAGTTTTTTTCTTTCAATGTGTACATATGCCATCTGCAATCACAATAAGAGTAAATTATAAGTTTTTGTGATAGGAGGCCTTGACCATTATAACATACATATAGGGTGACTACTGAGAACACATTTTAATTAATTTATAAAAATGGGAATCCATGTGTAGTATTATAACTTTATAATTATTGGGACATGACATCAATGAATTAAAACATAAGACATATTTCTTCAATTCTATTAGATATATTATTCTACATATTTCTTTTGAACCAAATCTTGTTCATACATACATATGGGTCATGCCTCATAATCATCAATTGATGCTCAAATTGGGATAACTAAGGTTACAACATATGGGGGACATGGGAAATACAAAATATCAATACATTTCATTCTCACATAAATGAAATAATCACTATACAACATGATGGTAATGATACCAACAAAGAGAAAAATATTTCAAAGATAACTATAGTACATAATATGAACAATTATAGACAGTATAAATAAATAATAATTCACTTAATCTCAATTATAATTGAAGAGCTATCAAATTCAATGTCAATTAAAATTACTGATTGACCAATTTATGAGTATAAATTTCAAGACAAGTTCAAAAATTTTTAAAAAAATCAAAACCTAAGCATGACATGAGTTGTTAGAGTACATTGTTTCCATATGTTATTTATCACATGTTTGGTAGATGGAATATTCTTTTTATACACAAATGTGTGTCACAAGGTATATTTGTGTGATGTAGTACATACATATTATAAATGAATAAATAAATGTTAGACATTTTCTATACTTAGGGGCTATGCCAATGTTGGGGGAATTTACTTTCATAGGATATATCTTTCTATGACATATTTACTAGGATGAGCTACATACATTGTTTTATATACTTGGATTTGGTACAATCCTTATTTCATAATAATTTTAGGAAACGTTACATGTATACATAAAATCCTAAACTAAGTAATAAATAGTGTATTTTATATTGATATTTTAATTATAGTATTGATTCTATTTATATTCATGACCTTGTTATCCTTTCATGTCCAAATTCACACAACATATTATAGAGAACTATAGCCCTCCCTATGACCCTTGGAGTATTTTAAACCTTAGGTCAGTTTTGATGTTTAAAATCAATGTTGGCTATCAATACTAATATAAAATAGAGTAAATGAACCAAGTCACCTATTAATTTATTTTAGATATTTTTTTATTACCATTGTTTGGGCATGTTTTAACTTCTAATGTCATATTTAACATGACACTAGGTTTTTATTTCAAAGTTAGAGACAAATATATACAAAGCTACTATAAGATATTTATAACAAGCACATTGCATTCTTAAGTGATAGATAATATTACATATTGCACATATGCATTTTCTAAGAATTAAATATCAAGTTTATAAAGGCCAATTCATTATTCATGCCTATACCAAGGGGAAAATAGGAGACATATCATTTATGATTGCATAAATAATTACACACACACATTAATGAGATAAATACATTCAAGTTTTATCCCTATTTGGAGTATTTTAAATGTACTTTAATACTTTGTATTTCGATAGGTATTGACATAGGTCATTCTAACTCAAACTTTTCACCTAATACCACCCATTTGATATTAAATCGATTGTACAAACTAGTGTTTGAATGTACAAGTGATCATGAACAAATATAGAAAGAGATAAATGTATAAATAAATATCATATATGTATTTGCATAACTTTAGAATAAAATATTCATCCACTATGTACAAGGTCCATTATGACCATACCATCAATAACAACTATTGATACTAACTAAATCCATCCAAACTAACTAGAAAAAAATAGGCAGAGACGAACCAAATAAAAATTAGAGAAACCATCTAAAGGTGTAGAAATCATATAACTAGACTTTAGATCCACATGAAAAATAAGATAATAGTTATCTTATCTCTTGTATATTTACTACTTTATTTAGTATGTGCATTTTTATGTATTATGAAAATATGAATTGATATATTATTCTAATAATTTTGTATTATATTAGGTTTATGTCTTTATTACATTAATCCCAATTAGGGCATAACTTATTAACCTCAATGACTCTACATGATGATGGCTCATAGATAAAAATTATGATTATCACTTTGCAAATGAATTATAAAATTCTAAAAAATTAACATTTTTATATGGTTAACTTTTAAACTATGTAGAATAATAATTTATAAATCAATTCATGTGAACCTTTCATGCACATTATCTTAAACATTGTATATATAAATCACTCCATGTCAATTTCATTAGAACACACAGAACATGTTCTTCGACATGGTAATATTTTTTAGACCTTTAATGATAATCCATAATACATATAATTTTTATGGATACTCTTCTTACACACTAATGTGGCCCTAATTTTTCAAAATGGGGGAAATTTTCAACTCTCGATATACACTATTGCCTCCAAAAATTATCCTTTATTATCAAAAGAATGGTTTTATTGATACATATTCTCTCTATACCTCATTAGAAATCAATTCATATGAAATTCAAAATATAATGATACAAATTCATATGATGAACATTTCAAATAAATTTATACATTTTAAAAATCATTGAGTTTATCTAACAACATTTATATTTCCATTTGATTGATCTAACAAACACATCCCTCACATAGAATTTTAGGCATACATTTAGCTTATTATAAAGTTTCATATTATCATATTTTGGCATATTATACATGGTTAGAATTTTAATATTTTGGCATGACATACATGATTCATATTATCAGGTTTTTTTATAGTACAAATGATTAACAATGATCTAAATATTAGATAATTCATTTTCATGATAGATATTAGTGTATTGATATATATTACAAAGCCATATTCCATGCATATGAATTCACTTTATATAAACTTGAACACATATTCATACACACTTGGGTGCATATGCATGGGTATATTCATAATAGTTTATAAGATTATAGCTTTTCACATGCACATATTTTGTACACCTAAATTATGCCACCTTAGTGTCATAATTAATTTATTAATTATCAGCATTCGTCACGAACCATTTATCCCTTAATAGCCTATTCATCTTTAAAAAATTGGATTTATATTATCCTAATTATGATGTGACCCCTATCCTATTACACATAATATTATTCTTTTGAGTAATTAACTAGCTATTTCATATTAGTTAAGTTAATTATTTCTAGTTAGGTCATGCACACATAACTCCAAATAGACAAATAATAAAATTATCCAATCTACCTCATCATTCCATTAAAAAACCTCATTTAATCCATTTAACCTCCTCAATAAAACTTCTTTAATACATTCAAATACCACCATTTATAAAATTTAACCCTCAACAAACCTATTTAAGACATTCAAACCACTTCATTTAAGACATTACACTTTATTTAATACATTTAACTCATTCAACAAATAATTAATAAATTAAATAATCATTTAAACACGTATTATAAATAAGTCATAAATTATCAATCAATTCATTGAATCCATTTGACCCATAGGCTCAATATCCTTCATCCAAACTCAAAAATTTAAAATATATCTAGATTAAATTTCACCACCCTTTCTCCCTCTAAAACATTTATAAATTGATGTGCCTTCCTCCATTGCAAGAACCAACTTGAATCATTTGTGAACATCATAATTATCTTGGATCTATTAAAATAATAATATTGCATCCATTTTAGATTAAATCAATCAATCAATCCATCATAACATTATTAAGTTATCTTGCATAAGATTTTCTTAAAACTAATCACACTTCAAAAATCAAGAGCATATCAACTCAACAAAACAAGAGTCTTCACTTGGTAATTAAGGGAAGATTATTGTATGTTTTATTTAATTTTATCTATCATAAGGTATTTTAGACTAGAGTATGAATTCTAGATTTTTTCTAAAGTTATTATTTGTTAAATCTCAACTTTTCATATATCATTTTGGCGCACTCAGTGACAATGGGATGCTTGCTCCCTTGCATTTATAACATAGTTTCACTTGTTAAAGAAATTTTTATTTTTTATATTGTTTAACTTATTTTAGCATAGTTTTGGTATTGGTTTTTATTTATTTCAAGTGAAATATAATTAGTTTCTATTAGTTTTTAGTTTTTATTTGTTTTCTCAAGAATAGTGATTTTAAACTATGAAATGATGATTATACACTATGAAACAGTCGTGTCTCTCTAAGCATCAGTGGTTTCACCTTGAAAAGGTATTATATATATGTTTTCATGTTTTATATATTTAGGTCTAAGTTTCAAAGATTTTTTTATTAAACATCATCAATTTTTCACTTTGTTTCATTAATTCTAAACAGATCTTTAGCGAATTCATTCTGAGGTATCCTTTTCTTGTTTTATATATTTTTATCCTAAAAAATTGTTTTAAAACATTTTTAATGTTTTTTAACTATGTTTTTATGATTCTACACTTATATTAGGTGAATTAATGAACGTATCATCTTCTGTGTTTCTTCGTGTTTTATGATAATAGTGATTATGCACTAATAAACATTGATTTAGCTCTATTAGTTAGTGATTTTGTTGTCTTCATTTTGTTGTATTTATATTTTTTGTTGTTTATAAATTGGAGTTTTTACTTGTAATATATTATGTCAAAAATTACTTACATGTTTTCTTGTAGTAATATTGTCAGAGTATTTAAATTGAAACACTTTTTGTTAACATATTAAGTTTAAATTTGTTTTACTTGTTTATTATTTTTGCATCTTGTTTGTGTAACTAGATTTTTTGTACTTTTGTATCTTATTTTTTTCACTATAATTTGTGTATTATCCTATCTTTCACCATAAGGTGATCTGGAGAAGCAGAAGTAACCCTAGTGACTTGTGTATCTAAATGATTGAACTGCATATGCTCTTTCTTCATTCCAAAAGGTGATATTGAAAATAAAAAATAGTTCATACCTTGTTTTATTTATTTATTATTAGTTATAGTGACCTTATATTTCATCACCAAAAGTTATTCCAAATCCCATGTTTCAATGGGCTATATAATTTCTTGGCATTGGTGTTTTCAATGGCTAAGCAATTGCATGTTTTACTAGAACCATGATGTGATGTGGTTTTATCCAAATAATATGCATACTTTTAATCACCCCATTTTATGACATATTTTGGCCTCAACATACCAAAATTCATATATAATAATGTGCTAGATAATCTTTTAAAACCTAGTGTAAGAATCTTCAACCATAAGCAAGTAGTGGTGATAAGAAAATAACATTCCCTAGGATCACCCACCACATACCTTTCAAGTTAATATCAGTGGGCCACTACTTGGTTACACACCTACTTGAATATATTAGGTTGTTTAATTTGTGTGTTTTAGTTTTTCTCTTGTTATAAACTAGTTATCATGCTAATATAAGCCAAAACCAAACATTTTTTACAAACTAAAACCAAACCCTTTTTAAATTTAACCAAAACAAAATTAATACTATGGCACCAACCACTAGAAAAAGACTTAATTTAAACCAATATCTTGATATATAAAACCATTTTGTTATAAATCCCTTCCACTTTTAAAATTCAAATGACCATATAGAGATCAATGATAATGATACAAATAGCCTCACCGACCAAAGTGAGTATAACCTTTAGAACAATGATTTGTTTAAGAAAGAACAAACCCATACCCAAATGAGTCACTACCATTTTTATAATTAATATGTCATCTTGTTATAAATTAAATAAATAGGGGTTAGGTTACCTTCATATTTTAACCTATAAAATTTGAGTCACATCATTAATAGGAGGGACCAAAACCCATCCCATCATTACCAACTTCCATCTACCAATTCCTTTGGTATGAATACATCAGTCTTAGAATCCACCAATTATAATCCCCATTATGTCTCCCATGTCCAAAACTACAAATATAAATTGGTTCTAAATGAACAATCCCAACAAGACCAATAATAATTTATGTCTTACCATATAGAATAATTAAGCTAAGGTATGGATGATCTAAAATCCTATGTTAATCCTCCATTCACACATCCTCCACATCATAAATCAAATAATAAAAAAATAATTTCCAATTAGACCACCAATTCACTAAAATCTAATATAAACTAATCTCTATCCTCAATATTCAATGACACAACCTTTTCCCAAGAATTGTAATCCATGAAGGATACTATCTAAGTATTGTAAAATGGGAGTCACACCCATAATATAAATTCTAAGTTTAAATAGCTATGTTCTTACCATTTATATAGAAACATGTTGAGAATACATTTTCCCTCTACTTTGAACCTATAAATCTCTACAAGTATAAAGGAAAATGTGACCCTAGGGAACACATTAAATAATTATTTATGTCCTACCAAGAGGTAGTTTATAGTGACATTTCTTATTTAGTTTTTTCCCATGAATATTAGGAAACTAAGACTTAGATTGGTTTTTACATCTACCTAAATGTTTAATTACTACCTTTGTAGATACCTCTAAGATATTTTAAAAAAAAACTTTTCCTATAACATAGAACATGAATTCACTATGCTAGACTTGTGCAATGCCAAATAAAGACACGAGGAAATATTTTTATCTTTCTTAAAAATATCTCAAAGATTAAAAATTATATTTCCTTGGACAATTCCCCAAAAGTAACTAATTAAAATCTTCATATCCAACCTTAATAAAGAGTTGTCTTTCCACATAAAATTCAACTGTGTAACTTCTTTTGATGAAATTATCGAAAAGGGAGTTCAATGAAAATAATTTATAGTTAAATAACTTAACTAATTTTTTACACAAAGATAACTAAGGAAAAACCAAAAATAGTAATCCCAACTTATTTAATAAGAATAATAATGTAGTAGGTGATGGGATAATTGATATTAAACATGTCTAAAACATTCAAAATACTCCAAATATCACCATACATAAGGGTCAACCAAAGCAAAAAATGAAACAAAGAACCTATACCCAATTAGTGTAATCCATTGAAGTATTTTTTCACATGTTAGTTTTTTTAACATGATATTGTTCCCTCAAACTAAATAATTTGATGAAAACATGCCTAAACCCACATTGTTTAAGAAACATGAGTACTATGACTTTGAAAAGATAAAAATTCACTCCACAAATAGATGCATAAAATAAAATACTATGTCCAATACTTAATTTATTGTGGATATATATAAATATAATTAAATGTATCCATGTTAAAAAAACCAACACTTATGGATATATCGAGATCCCTTTCCAAAACATGACCAACTTAGTTCATAAAATAACTAAGGCCAAAATCAAATAAATAATGTTAATTCCAAGAATTTTACCCTTACTTTTGATGTAGTTTTTAGTCATATCTAAAGCATGAATAATAGCATCATTATAATCTAGATCAAATCCCAAAATTACAAATTCATAACTAGGCAAGTAAAAATCATTATCCCAAGGCCTCCTCTACCCACTCCTAAGATAAAATATAATCTCATTGAACAGCTTGAGAATACACCTACCTAAATTTAAAATTTGGATAATATAAAGGCATCAACTATTCACAAATATGTCTTGTATAGAACTCTTCAAGATTCAAGATTCCTAAATGACATTAATCAACCCAAATTCTAGGCACTTGTAAATTTATCCTTGAGCCATCAAATCACCTTTAACAAAAATGATATCTCTCCTCTATATCCATCTAATAAATTTCCCATATGCATTGAATCTATCATTAAAAACATAAATTAAATAGGGTACTTATATATAATGGGTCTGGTCTAAATATTTTCACTTTAAGCTTGATTAAGTAGCTAGGTTATTTGATAGTAGTATTGGAGTCTAATGTCATCACCATAAAATCCTATGAAAATGTGGCATGAGAAGATCAAATATAAAAATGCATCTTTTAATCATGGTAGGACTTTTCATGCATAAACAATTACTACATGTCATTGATATTGACCTTCCTTAAAACATTCTTCTTGGTTGACCATGGATTTAAACCATGAACACTATTCTATCTACACTTCACTAATGCACCAAATTCCATCCTTATGGTATGGTAGTTACAGTTCCTAGTGACCCCCAACCCTTCCAATATTAAAACTTATTGGAAGGGTGATATAAAAATAAACTATCATCCCATCATATAAGATGCCTAAAAATAATAAAAATCTATAGCATCAAAACCACCAAAGCTTTCAAACTATATCTAGCTAGATGATTTACCATCCACATAGAAAAACACACCTTTCAAATCAATATCCAAATCCACATATTCCAAGACCAAGTTTAAGATCATTAAGAAAGGTATGGAAGAATATCTAATCAAAATTAAAGTAAAAACATCCTATCAATTTGGTAAAATCTCTTTTTTTAAAGGAGGACTTATTTCATGAGATGAGTTTTAGAGTTTAAATTATTACTATATACACACAATATTTTTGAAATTTATCATTTACTGATGTTTTATCTCTTAAAAGAAATTTTATAACTTCAATCTCTCTATGTACACACCTTAAGGGGTACACAAAGAAAGTGGTAGGCATACCTTTGGTGGTTCACAATATTTTTGGTCCCTGTACCATTACCTAAACCTACTACAAGTCACTTTTATCCAAGTCCCTAAGAAATTAAATCCCATCTATCCAGTTTCCTAAGCCATTCCCCTTTTAAAATATCCCCTCACTAGAAAAACATTTTTTTATTCATTTTCATATTATGTCATTTATGTTGATCTTTTTCTAAAGGATTAAGCACACATTATGGAACTAAGTTATCCCAATTGACCTAGTTCGAGACCTAATGACTACTTTTCCTGCCTAATAAACTTGAGTTGGTTGATCATGTTAGCTTAAATTTTATAAGGGTTTAGGGTCAATACTTGGATATAAATACCACCTTCACTTTAATCCAAGAGAGGAACATTCATTTCACATTGTTAAAGATGATAATTTTGTAAATTCTATATGTGAAGGGTCATTTCTTAGGTTTTTGCCTTAGAAGGAAAAAAACTTGTATTGTGGGAAAGTCTTAGAAGCAAAGTAGGAGTATTTTAACCTAGAGCTTATTTATATAGTGTGATATTTACAAATTAACAACCTCTTACAAATCATCATTGGATAAGGGAGATATTAAGGCACAACATGTTCATTCAAGGTAAGTATTCCTAACTTTTACTCTTTCATTTTATTATATATATATATATATATATATATATATATATATATATATATATATATATATATATATTACATAAAGTACTAGGTTAAATATTTTACTCCTTGATTATAATTACCTCTATATTGACTTGAGTAGAGTCTTACTTATGCATTTTATGTTTTGATTTTTTACTATCCCTCTTTGTACAACATGTTTTAGTAAGCATTAAATTAATTTTATAGTCATATAAAATGTCACTTGAGTTCAATGAGTGTCATTTAAGACCACCCATCCCTAGCTGAGTCTTATACTTGTAGTAGGGCCTCTTTTAACCCTTATTTAGATTTTATGTAGGTATTACACATCTTTAGACATCTTATATTCAACCCCAAACCTTCTCCTAGGGATCTAAGCCCCTAGTGCCCTAGGTTCTACCACTTAAACACTAGCATGGTTCTTCGAACACTAGCACACCATGCTAGTGACCAAGGGACTAAACTAGTGTCCATTCCCTAATTTCAACCCTGACAGCTATGATTTTAATTCTTGAGACACCTAGGGTTGGCCTAGACCTATATTTCACTCTAAAAAAGCACTATATCAATATAAATACATGAATTTTATCCCTTTATCCACTAGATGTAAATTAGATGCAAAATACACAAACAAGATTAAAACAAGTAGTGTAAAATCAAGGTCATTGATCCCTATTCTTCCCTACTTTTTCATATAGTCATCTACATCCACCCTAAGCTTAGAATACATAGATTTATAGTTTCAAGCCTCAATCAAATAACTCAATTCAAAAGTCACACTAGTATTCATTTTCACTTGCACTAGCACTTATATTGGGAGAACTACATCATGATTGATCCCCTCTCAAGGTATTGGTATGTAGGAAACTCTCAAAATAATGGGGTGTTGAGGACATCCAACCTACCGAGATAACATCACACTTTTACTACTTGTGCTTTTTAAATACCTAACAATATAGATATCTAGGGTTTGCTTATAAAATCATTATAAAATAGGTCATAAATAGTGAATTAGGTTTCATTCACATAAGAATAGGCCTATTAGACTTAGACATAATTGTTCCCATAAATTCACATTAGTCCCTACATAAGGACACTAGCAAGGTGTGCTACTATTCAACATATTGTACTACTCTCTAGGAGGATTTCTAACACCTAGATCCTATTCATGACACCCTAGTCATCTTTTATGCTAGTTTTAACCTCCAAATCATCCATCTTAGTCATTTTCTAACTAAGTACTTATTTGTGTCATTTATTACTATTTTGGAAATATCAAATTATGTCAATTATTTAAAAAATTAGTGCCTATATTTATTGCATATCTCTCCCCTAATTTAATGTACTCATACCCTTTAACAACCTAAGGTTTACCTTCCATAATCCCTTAAAAGTTAAATCATTTAGTGAACCTGACTTACTTCAAATACTACCCAAAACCCTAGACCTAGATGCTCTTAGGGATTCTATCCTTATATTTTTTATGTTCAAAAAATTAATTCTAAAATCTCAGATGTCATTTATTATTTTATTTTTTCAATATTTAATAGATTAAATTTCTTCAAAGGTTCAAAATATACAACATTATTTTTCCTATTCAAAACTATAATCACAAAATTTAGTAACCAATTTGATGAGACCAACAAGAGACAATTTAAATATTTAATTTATAAAAATTTAGATATGCAAGATGACCCTATCCACATTTTCCATGAAGACCTTTATAAATCCAATAATAGTCAATATTTTAACCCCATATGCCAATATTGTTACACCTATTATGGTGGTAACTTAGGTTTTACAACAACATGTTCTAACTTAGCAACCTTAAAAAATGCCAATACCTACTATGGATAGTTCCTCCTCTTCAAATATAAAATATCTTATGCATGAGATCCATGATCTATAGGATAAGATGTTACATATTCAAAAGGGTTCCATTAGAATATCTCATGCCTTGGATTATCATGGTTTTTTACATACACCATTGGTGTAACATATAATAACAATTCCTTTGATGTCTGTATTTGTGGAACCTGAGCTTACTTTGTATGATTATAAAGGTGACCCAAATCACCATATATGAGCCTTACATGCATCATATTTGGACTGTGTCAAATTATTGTATCTTTACTAAATTTTTCCCTCATAGTTTAAAGGACTATGCATTATAATGGTTTTATGATCTTATTAATTAGTTGATCATGGCATTTAATTCACTAGTAGATATGTTTTTGGCATACTTTTCAATAAACATCAGGGATAAGGTTTCTTATGCTCAAGTGGCACAACTCAAACAAAATTCCAATGAGCCAATAGTTGGATATGTATTTCAATATAAAGCTATATTATAAAAGATAATTTGCCACATGGTAGATATAGAACTATGAGACATATTCAAGCTGAGTTTACTACCAGCATTACATAAAGCTATCTTATTCAAGAAGTTTCCATCATTAAAATATCTTTTTTCGTATAGTGGAACAATAGGAAGTTAATCTTCTCTCCATGGAAAATTAAATTATACAACTAGATCAGATTCAATTACTAAGAGTTATAATAAGCCTTCATACAAGGTGAAACATAATGAGAGCAAGAATAATTCAAAAATGACAATTAGTGTAGTTTTAGAGCCACCTCCTCACAAGGTTTCATAAACTCCTCAAAAGCAACATTTTACAACTCTTCTTCAGTCTCCATCATGAATCCTATAATAAATCTTAGAATTTAATATCATATTTCTCCCTCCCATCAAAGAGGTTGATATGACTAGGCCTCTTCCAAGGAATTATGATGCTAATGTATTATAAAACTATCATAGGATATTAGGCCATACTAAAATAGATGCATTAGATTTAGACATAAGATACAAGATTTGATATAATCTAATATCATTGATATTGGTACTCCTATAGAGGCTCCTAGACCACAACCAACAGAAGTAAAAACATTGAAATTTTTTAAAGATCTATTTTTAAATCAAATGCTAATGTAAAGCAAGTACTTCAAGTGTTCACTATACTTATTAGGCACATCCACCACTATCATATTATTAGACTCATATAGTGGATCTATATCCTTTGCATAATATCATTAGAGTGTATCATATTATAGTTCCATCTAGACATCTTATCACTTTTTTAGAGTAGGAGATAGTTAATGATGACACAAATTTCTATGCACTCTTTGTGAAAACCTACATGGATCATCATCCTATTTAGAGTGTCATGGTTGATAATGGGTCAAGTTTCAACATGTGTACTATCACACTTATACACATTTAGGTTATTCAGAGTAGGATATTTCTTAGATAGATATATTTATTCATGGATTTATTGGTCATGTCTAGAGTTCCATTGGGGATATTATACTTCCATTATAGGTTTGGTCCATACATGTGGCCACCAAATTAATAGTAGTACCTAGTGTAAGCATATTTGATATGTTTTTGGGTAGGCCTTAGATAGAAAAACTTCAAGCCACTCCATCCATCGTACACATATGTCTTAAGTATATACATGTTAGTGAGGTGGTTATAGTTGAAGGCCTTCTATTTGAGTGTCATTTACCTAATTCAAACCCATTTATATAGTAGTCATTATTTACAGTTCCAAGCATAAATTATGTTATCACACCTCAAATATCAGTTGAGCCACAAATGCAAGTGAAGTATACTTCTATAATACCACATATACATACTCTCCCATAAAGACCTTTATTATAGAGACCCATGCATTAGAAACATGTTATGGATTTTAGAGGACCTCTCTCTCCACCACCACATATATCAATGCAACATAATAGATAATTCACACCAGTTATAGCTTCTTTTATTATATGGGTTCTCAAATGCACCATAGTTTATAGGCCAATTCAATTAGCTTCTCATATTCATATCCCTACTCCATAATTAGTTTTAGCTACATATCACCTAATACATCTGATTATTGGATCCCATATACCTAATAACATAGCATGTATGATCACTCTTCTTCTATTTGATATAAACCACATTGATTGTGAGTCTCTTGTGAGACTCATCAGGTAGTATGTTCCTCTCTACTTGTACATAGCTTCTCTTACCTTTCTCCTTGTATATAGTTTCATTTTCATGATTTCTTATACAAAATTTATATATTTACAATATAATATGTTCAAAACTTAGAAACATTCAAATATTTCTCAAAAACACAAAATTTAGATTGTTTTCATATCCATGTTTACATTCTTTATACCTACAAGGTATTACATAAGGTAGATATCTTAGTAAAGTTATTTTTATCATACATACATGCTTCACTTGTTCTTTTCAAGTATTCATAGATTTTTACAAGACTTAGGTCCAACACACTAATCCATAGTTGCTACTATATATCCACTAGGGGAACATACGCAGATTCATAATTGATACATTCACCCTTTAGGGGAATCTTATACACAAATTCTAGTTTACCAAGTTATATATTTCTATACTCCATATCATAGATTTAACATCATTTATATCTTGATATTGATCATCTTATACTATTAATTTTTTTTGTCAAATATTAATACTATAGACTCAGTTATGTACATATTTTATCCTATATATATTTGTACCACATGTTCATGCATATTTTCATTTCTACCTTTCCTAGTTTAGACTTGATTGTGTCTCTTTAATTCTACATCTAATCAGGGGAAATTGAATATGCCATTTTTTATGGATCTACACAAATTCCTTTCATTTTATGTATCCTTTAGACATGTGTCCATGTCCTTGTGTGTTTCTTATTAATTATGTACTCAAACATTTTATGTCCTTTCATGTGTTTCTTCACAAACTTGATTGTTATTTGTGTATGTGGACATTTTAACATGACATTGTATGTTTTTCTTTCTCGGATTTAGAGGCATGTTCCCATGTCCCTTGTATTGTGTCTCCTTGACCTACTTTGTATGCCTCATGAATTTGTCATGGACATGACACTTATCTCTTGTTTGTTACACTTAAAGTTAGTTTTTGATGCCATAAGTAATCTCATATATCTCCCCTTCCTTTTTAGGTGCCTTGATGGACATCATGCCCCATCCCCCTAGGTAGTTTACACAGATTATGCTTAGATTACATTATTCATATACATGCTTACATTTTTATATCTATGTTGACAACCTTATGAATGATAGATCAAACATACATGTACATTACCAATTTATGCTTAGATTATTTTAAATTATGATGTTATGTATATACATTATATTGATTTATCACATAGATATCATATGTTTTCAGCCTAACACACATCATGACTACCTTTTATTTTGAGGATAATTATTAAATAGGTACAATAACTCCCCTCAGAATAGGGGAATTCATAATGGTTTATCATAGAGAGCAGGCCATCTGATTTCACTCAGAGTACAATTTTTATCACCTAGACACATAATTATAGATCTCAAAATCAAGAAAACATAATAGTAAATAGTCAAACATATTTCAGAGTCAATTTTGTAGGAAAACAACTTAGAAGACACTAGTATGGTATGCTAATATCTAAGGAACTATGTGAATATCTGGTAGCCCCAAAAATAGGAAAATCTAGACTTGATAAATGAACATAATAGCTACAGTCTAGATTTACATAGTTTTAATTTCATGTTATTATATTTGATTTGCTTAGGCTCAATTTTACATAGAATCATACCAGGTTTACTCATATTTGGGACATCATGCAATGCATGATCACTCCCATTTCAGTTTTAGATATACACAGACACATATTTGTATAACTTAGTCCAAAATCCGTATGTAGAGATATCAAAATTAGGGGCATGTGCATGGTACATTATTTACACATGATTAGGTTTACACCATCTCATCTTAGATGGAATGAAAACTCCATGACATTTTCCATCTTATATAATTCAAACACAATTCTCACTAGATTTCAACCATATTGATGCCTTATTCCATCTATAGTTGTTAACATGTCTACATAGTCCCTAAGCTATATTCTTGAGTATCCAAGAGGCCCCTTGGGCATTTTACATTTCACAATTTTTGAGTGGCCCCTAAGCCATACTAAATAGTTTCAATTACATCATATAATTTCAATCATAGATACATCTACTACACATAGGTAGGCAATAAAGGATTCATAGCCTACTTGAGTTCTTGAGACACCTACATAGGAGGGTTGGATAAACCATCATTCCAATCCAAGTTATTCATAATATATGATCTACCAAGTATGGGTAGGTAATGATATATTCAAAAACATATTGAGTTTTTTAGCCACCCAAACATGGGGATTGAGTAAGTCATCATCTTAGTCCAAGCTATCATACTAACTGAATATGAGACTCTAAGCATCATTATTTAAGTATGAACGTGCAAATCAAGACAATAACTAAGAGGGGGTGATAAATAAGTCTCATAGGAAACACAAATGAATCAATATCCACACTTAGTAAATTCAATACCATATAACACACTCCATATGACCTGATAAGATGAAAATGACCTATAAATAAGGAAGGGGATATGACAAATGAAAGAGAGATATGACACTACTAACATTCATAAACAAAACATGAAATATACTCTAATTACAATATTAAGAAGGATGTAAATAATATTTTATTCATATAAAAGTCAATTAAAGTATTTACATGAGTAGGGATTCACCATAATCAGGTTGAGGATCCATTACAAGCCTTATGAGGTAGTAAATATAAAAGAAATGAGAGAGGAAAGAGAGAAAGACATTGAAAAAGTCCATGAGAAGTGTCATCCTTCACAAATAAGTTATAAAAAAAGAAACTAATAAATAAAAATCATATAACTCATTATTCTCATGTGTTGGCATGGTGTTATCATGATCTTCAAGAGAGTTAGTGTAAAGAGGCTCTTTAGGTCCTTGGATGACTCATCACCCTTCTATGAAACCAGACTTCTTTTTTATGAGAAGTGACAAGTTACATTCTTGATTATATAATTATTCTTGAATTTTTATTTAATCTCTTTAACACCTAGCATACATTATGATTCCTTCATTCTGATTTCATAAAGTGTGTTAAACCCATTGGGATCCTTCAACACTTGTCTAACTATTACTAGACCTCTTAGGTGTCTTGAAACTTTCTTGTTCCCTCTTTTAAACCTAGATATAAAGTTAAAATTCACATGATGACTTATATGAGAGTTATAAATAATCATAAAATGTCTTTCCAAGGTCATAAGAGATATAAATATAATCCATCATAATTCACTTGGTCAATCTCCATGAAGAACCACCAAAACCTACAATTTTAGGCATATTTTGTAGCATTTTCCACTTCACACATGCCACAAAATGAATAATTAAGGTGACCATGGGATATTTATATGTAATAAACATGATTTAATAGTCATTAATTCCATTAAAATCACTTATAATGAAAAATTTAGACATCACGTCCCTAGCAAGGTTTTAGGAGGGTTTTAGAGTGTTTTTTTATTAACGATATTCATAAAGTTGAGGCCCTAAAATTATGAACCAATTTCAATAATTATAATTAAGGTAACCCTATTAAAACTTCAAATATTAATTTTATACCATGGAAAACCTCCTTGAAATTAGAATCAAAAGATTATGCCTTTTCGAGCTTTATAGGACTATGTGAGCACCTTGATGTGCTTATTTTGCTCCAAGACCTTTTTAATTATTATATCTTGAGTTTTATATGATACTTAAAGGTATGATAAACCTCCCATTAATTATATATATTTTCTTATAATTATTTTTATTATAATAATCTCTTAAACCTTGCCTTAGCCCATTTCAAAGATTTATTGGTAGTCATGCCATTCTGACCTTAGTGGCCTTTTTTAGATGGTTTAAATTCCTTATAAGGGACCTTTATCATTTTAAGACATAAAATAGGACTCTAAATACATATTAAAAGTCTCCAAACTTCACATTCACTTCAAAACACACCTTTTTTCTTCACATTAATGACTACAACATGTTTGTCCATTTTGAATTCACTTATTTGCAAGCTACTCTTGGGGTCTTGAGTGTAAGGGAGGAGGTACTAGAATTTTTTAGGGTCTTATACATCCATAAAAATTCCTTAAATGGGAAATATATCCATTATTTTGGCTATAATCCATTTACTTTCTTCTATCCGTGAACACCTGCAATAAGATCATTAGATCAAAAGACCTTACAACCTGCCACCTTCAACTTCATCAAAAGGGCACCAAATAAGGTTTGGATGCTGACTAAGTGGTATTTGGAGGTTTATAAATGTTCCTTTTATGGCCTCAAAATATATTATACCTCCTTAAATCTCAAAATCAATATCAAGTGTATATCTTTTCATCTCAAAATATGCAGGCATGTTGGTGCATATTTAGGCCCTTTTCTTGTGTTTTCTTACATACGTGTTCTAGAATTTTAATCTAAAAAATATCCTTAAAATGTGTTTGTTTTTCCTAGGTATTTACAAGCAATTTTATAACGTTTGATATCACTTAAAAGGTATTTTTTAGCCATAAAACTCTAATTGAGGTTTTGGTAGGGTTTTAAACTTGTTGCTTCTTGAGGTTGATTCATAAAAGCTAGGACGTTAATATCATAACCGATAACAAAAAAATTTAATATAAAACCCCCTCATATTCCTTGAATATAATAGTAACCCATGAAAAATCTCTTTGGATTTTGATTTCAAATTCCTTAGGCCTCTCAAGATTCTTTAAAAAATACAAAGGTTTAGAGTAGTTTAGGCCCTTGATAATAATTCATATAGATTAGGGACTCTTCTCAAGAACTATTATCACAAATTTATTTTATATGCACCTATCCAAATTTTACATTATGATTGGCAGACCATACAAACCCTATAGTGACTTCTAAGGTGAATAAATGGGCCTCTCAGGCCTACAACCTATCGGTCTCTACCTGAGAGAGAGATTTAGAGAAAAAGGTAGTCATGAGAATTCAACTTAGTATAAAATAATTTTTCAATGATTTATCCATCCTCCCCTAGGTTTGTGTATGTCTCACTAGATTATTTAAAGCTCCATCATGATTTAAAATGAGTTTCACTTGTGAAGGTCCTAATGAGGGTTTTAGGCTTAATTAGGCCTTTTACCTATGATTTGCCATATATAAACCCTATTGACCACTTGTATCACCATATATAATATATATACATGCCTTATAACCTATCTCACATGCCTTAAATTAAGCATGGTACATTTTATGCTCAAACCATCTCTTTATATGCATGCATTGTCTACCTAGTGAAATAGTTGAAGATGTATGCAGGTGGTTACTTGGTGTTTTTGGTTGTTCATATGAACTTATGGCCTAAATTTATACTAAGGATAATTATTCCTAAGTTGATCATTTCTTATATAATCTATTCCATACACAAGATTAGTGGGATGGCTCCACTTTTGACCTACAACTTATTATGCTTTCTTGAAACAACCTTATGTTGTTCCATACCAGGGCCAATTGAGATACTTATTGATTTGGATAGTGGATATGTAAATTATAAATAATCTTCCATACTGACCATTACTAACCTCTATGATAAAATTCTATCTTTAGACATCGAAGATAGTGGATAAGTCAGTTGTACATTAGAGAGAGGGAATAATGACATGTTGAAAGTGTGTACGGTAGAAGGGATGTATTATAATGTTTATCAAGTGCCACTTGTCTTCAGTAGACCTTTTTAAATCCTCTTATATGTTAAAAACACTTCCAAATATTTTGAATCAAAAAACATATCAATATAATGGAAACCTTAACATTAATAAACAAGCTGTAACTTCTCCAAAATATGTAATTTAAATGTTTCTCTCTCAAAGCTTTATCTTTTCATGCACTTGATTATTAAGATCATCATGACATCTTGAAGAGTTATTATGTCACCAACGTCTCAAATCGGACCAAGCATAAACTTAAACTCTAAAAACTAACCTTAACATTATCAAAGTTACCTTAAAAAATGTTGAGTGTTTCATGGGAGGACTGAGACCATGGATATTGACTCTGAAACTAGGGATCATGAATCTTGGACTTAAACTAGACCTCTAACACTTTAACATAACCTCAGGACCAATGAATAATACATCACCTAATTACAAATCATGACATAAAAACCATGGTCTACTAGAGGCTATCAATAAATTTTAAAAGATAAAGACCACATTTTGAATTAGTTTAACCAAGGGTATCCAAATTGGCTGATATCTTTGGCAACTTCCTAGGATTTCATTCTTGTTATGCATATTAGACCAGTTGCCTCATAGATCCATTGGGATATGGACTCACCTATCACTCAAATTCAAACATTTTATTTACCTTGAACCTAATTACAAATGCCTTCAAACAAGAAAAGATAACTGATAACCTCCAAAACACATAAAAAAACTAGAATAGAACACCAAAGAAAGACACTCATAGACTTGTGATAGAAAGCACTTAGGGAAAATAACACACTAGAAACACTACTATGTAAAAATAAATCTCAAACCTTATCCTCTTGGATAAAAAAGTAAATTTTTGAAATCACTTCCCCCATGAGATGAAAAATGATGTAAAGTAGGTTTCTTTTTTAACATAATGTTTGATGGATTAGACTTCTTTCTTGACAACTCATTTGGCATACTCTCAAATAAGTCAACAACAATAAACATGAATCTTATGAAAACAAACTCATCTTGTGGATCAAAAATCACCTCATTTTTATATTATATGTTTTAACTAACCTCAAAAGTGATCACATCTTTACTCTTAGGGGAAGCATCAGCTTTAGCTTCTAGTGGATTAATGAAATAGTGTGTTTTATCTTGAATGGCCTCTTAGGGACTCTCACATTTTTATTTATGGAGGAAATCAACTTTAAAAACATATTCAGTATACCCTACAAGAGATGTATACCATTTAAGGACCTAAAATTAAATAAAAATGTCAAAGTAATACTACCACATGTTTATAACATCTTCTCATCTAGCATCTTGAGGGGATCCAACCTAAGCCACATATTCACCTTTCTCTTTATGGGCTAAAGGATTGTTAATAACTTCAAACTCCTCTATGTGATCATGGTGTAGGTTCAACTCTACTCTCTCAATATTTTCTTCTTTCTCATTGGGATCCATTTCAAGTTCACTTAAGACCTCATCTTGTTCGTTTAGGAGATTTTCTTCTTCTAGATCAGATACAACCTAATTTTATTCTTTTTGTTATCCCAAGTGATTAAGATCACTTTATTGTATATTTTTTTCCTTACTATCTTTGTGTTTATTTTTAACTACAACATATCCATTAAGACTCTCTAGGAAGATGTTTCCTTGTGGTTCTTGTATTGCTAATTTAACTAGTTCCTCTTTGCAATAAGAAAGGAGGTCATCATTCTCAAACAAATAAGGAATTTCAAAATAATATTTTACCTTTTATAATCCACATGGGACATCTTTAAATATGTATAATTTCACATCTACTATATCTAACTATTTAAATTCATCAAGAGGCTCCAATAACTATTTCTCTTTGTCATCCATGATCTCTTGGAGATGACTAGCTAACTGGGAAACTATTGTAACTATCTTATTATGATTTTTTTTACCTTTAGGAGTGTTCTATTTTTTAAGGTCTATTTTCAATTGATCAAGAACATATATTGCACATTATCTAATACTTTTTCTTTGAAGGAAATACACCACTTGATCAGCTTGTACTCCTTAATCAAGATCACCTTTCTCTTCATCTCTAAGGACTCATTTGAGTTTTTATTAAGTAAGGGGAGTGACAATTATGATATCCTCATCAGACTCACTTGAGGATTATTCATTATTTTTTCTTGAATCATTAGTCTCTTCACTGACAACTATAACTTGATCTTCTTCATTTTCCTCCCATAGAACATGTTCTTCCTCAAAAAGGGAGATTGTGGGAGGGTAATGAATATGTTAATGAATTGGCTTGGGAATTGAGGGATCACTCTTACAACATGGGATCTTGGGGATGGTGTAATTTTCTAAGAATCCTTAGAGAGAGAGAAAATTAAGTTGTGTAGTGGATGCATTATTCTTATCAACAAAGACTTCTTTATTATTTTGGATGACTTCTTGGATTGACTACCATGGTGGAAATGTTTGAGTTTCATGGGGAAGGATGGATGGGGATTTTCTAAGCAAAGGTTATTATTTATCTTCAATTAACCTATCTATGCATTTTACATCTTGATTTTCCCAGGACTCTACCACTTACTTCCAAATTAGAATTTTGATCCTAAGTGTTTCCTCTTGATGGTGTGTTACAACATGAGGGGTGGGTGAAGGGATTGGGAATATTGGGAACTTTATTGTCTTAGGTTCTACCACTTTCTCCTAATCCTAGAATGGTGTAAAAGTTTTGGATTCCAATCTTTTTTTTATAATTGAATGAAATATATGATCATTTTAAAAATCAATATCAATAACTAGGCATGCTTCAAATTGAAGTCTTGTCTCTCTAAAACTATTTTTAGGTTGATTATAAGGAGAAATACTTTACCAAGTCTGATTTTGTGCATGAAAAAGGGGTATATAGGGCTAATGAAAAACTTGATATTATTGGTATGAAGGTTGACAAGATTGGTAAGGTTGTTGAGGAAGGGAGGAAGGATATTAATCCTAATACAAATGTTATTCATAAAGATAACTAGAGACATATGGGGGGTAAGTATGGTCATTGTAGAACTGATATGGATCAACATAGGGATGGTATAGATCATTATACCACTTATAAGGATCAACATAGGCTTGATATAGCTCATCAACTTTAGTAAAACCAAATTCATGCATGAAATTTCATGTGAAAGGAAAAATACAAAGATTAATTACTTAAAATAATACCTGGGCTATTAGAACTAGCTGAAGGAACTTAGATTTTCCATTGGTGCTTGTGTTCATGTTTATAAAGGTTGGTCTATTGAAGATCAACACTAATAACTCTTCAATGAATAAAAATCCTAATCCCACTAGGCATACTAGAATGTTTATCATGCTGAATTTCACCCTTAAGGATGTTGTTCAATCCTCCTCACTTAGGTGATATCATGGATACACCTATAGGATATGGGTATACTAATTAATGAGGTGAATCTCTAGATAGGGATATCTCCCTTGATACTTCATCTTGAAACACTACTAAACCTATTGTTTGCTATAGAAAGTGATGGAAAAAGAAAGTAAATAAAACAAGGAGCTGATGCACAAAAATCAATACCCTTCACTAGATATACTACATTAAGAACATGAACAAAGATTGAAACCTATCACACTAACTCAATATGAGCCTCTAAGTAATTAATATTTTAGTATGAAGTTGAAAATAAAGATAATAATTAAGAAAGAATGATCAAGAGGTCTTATAGGAGACACTAATGAAGCAATATCCACACTTAATCAATGTAAGACCATCTAACACACTCCATATGACTTGTTGAGATGACTAGAACCTAAAAATTGGTAAGGATCTTGGACAAATGAAAGAGTGATATGACACTAATATTAACATTCATCAAATAATCATGAAATATACACTAATTGCAACATTAATAAGGATATAAATTATATTTTATTAATATAAAAGGAAATTAAAAGTGTTTACATGATCAAGGATTCACCATACTTAGGTTTAGGATCCATTACAAGCCTTGCAAGGTAGTATATATATAATAAATGAGAGAAGAGAAAAATACATTAAGGAAGTCCATGAAAAGTGTCATCCTTCATAAATTAGTTACAACACAAGAACCTAACTAATAATATTAATATAAATACTTATTCTCATGTGTTTTCATTATGTGATCATGATATTATAGAGAGTTGGTGTAAGAGAGGATATTTAGCTCCTTAGATGTCTCATTGTCTTTTTATGAAACTAGCTTTCTTCTTGATGAGAAGTGACAAGTTACGTTCTTGATTATAAAAATATTATTGAAGTGATATTTTATCTTTTTTAAACCTATCTTACATTATTATTCCTTAATTTTGATGTTATAAAGTGTGTTAAAACCATTTGGATCCTTCAACACTTGTCTAACTATCACTAGACCTCTTAAGTGTCTTGAAACTCTTGAATCTTTCTTCTTCCCTCATTTACACCTAGTTAGGAAGTTAAAACTCACTTGATTAAACATATTAGAGTTTTAAATAATCATATAAGGTCTTCCCAAGGTCATATATGGTGTCAAGATTATCCATCATGATTCGCTTGGACAATCTCCATGAAAAACCACCAAAACCTATAGTTCTAGTTCTATTTTTCACCCTTTTCTACTTCACATATGAAAAAAAATGACTCATTAATGTTCCCATGTGATACTTAGATTATTTTATGGTGATTTCATGTCCATTCATGCCCATTAGAACTACTTATAATGTAAAACTCAAATAGTATGTCCCTAGTAAAGTTTTATGAGGGTTTTAGAGTGTTTATTTTGTTAATAATTATTCATAAAGATGAATCCCTTTAATTATGAACCAATGTAAATAATTTGGATTATGGGAACCATATTAACACTTAAAATAGTCATTTTATCCCATTAAAAATCTCCTTGAATTTCTAAGCAAAATATCATGCCTTTTTGAGCTTTGTAGACACGAGCACCTTGAGATGATTGTTTTTCTCCTAGCCCTTTCTAATTATTTGATCTTGAGTTATAGATGACCCTTAAATGTTTGAGACACCTCACATAAATTATTTATATTTTATTCCAATTATTTTGACTCCAAGAATCTCTTAGACCCTACCTTAGCCCATTTTAAGGGTTTATTAGCAGTCATGCCATTCTAACCCTAGTGGACTATTTTATATGGTTTCAACTCCTCCTAAGGGATATTTATCACTATAGGACATACATTAGGACCCTAAATACCTCTAAAAAAATTTCCCACTTTCTATTCACTATAAAACACACCTTGCTTCTTCACATTAATGACTATAACATGGTTGTCCATTTTGAATTCACTTATTTGTAGGCTACTCTTGGGGTCTTGAGTGTAAGGTAGGAGGTAATGGAATTTTTTGGGGTCTTATAAATTATTAAAAATAAATTCAATAGGAACTAATATTGTCTATAATCCATCCACTTTATTCTATCCCTGAGCAATTATGACAAGATCATTAGATCAAAAGACCTTACAACCTGCCACCTACAACTTCATCAAAAAAGAACCAAAAAATGTTTAAATGATAAATAAGTGGTATTTGGAGGCTTATAAATTTTACCTTGATGTCCTAAAACTCTCTTATACATCATTAAATCTCAAAATCAACACCAAGTGTATATCCTTTCATCCCATAATATGTAGGTATATAGGTGCATATTTATGCCCTTTTTTATGTTTTATTAGCCACACATTCTAAAATTTTACTTTATTAGGTGTCTTTAAAATATTAAAGTGTTCCATAGGTATTCAAAATCCATTTGAGAGTATTTTGGATCACTTATAATAAATTTTTCATCCATCAAACTCTAATTTAGGTCTTGGTAGTGTTTTAAACTTTTGCTTCTTGAGGTTGATTCATACAACCTGGGGCTTTAAGGTTAAAACCAATACCACAAAATTTTAGTGTAACCCCACCACCATCCCTATTCATAAAATATAATAGGAACCCATGAAAATTATATTTTGATTTTGAATGTAAAGTCATCATGCCTCTTAATTTTCTTTAAATAAAATAGGGTTTTAGAGAAATTAAGGCACGTAACAGTCATTCATAGAGAACAAGGCCTCTTCTCAATAACTAATGCCAAAATTTATTATATACACACATATATATCTTTCATATTGTTATTTTGAGACCATGTAGACCCTTTAGTGACGTATAAGGTGAAAAATGGGCCTCTCAGGCCTACAACCTATAGGTCTCTACTCAAGAGAGAGATTTAAAGAAAAAATGGAGTCCTGAGGTTTGTTCTTAGTGTAAAAAAAATTTCAATGATTAATACATCCTCCCATAGGTCTTTCTATGGCTATATATATGATTCAAAACTCCATCATGATTGAAAATGAGTTTCACTCCTGAAGGTCCTAGTGAGGGTTTTAGGCCTGATTAGGTCTTTTACCTATGTTTTGCCATATATGGACACTTTTGAACAATTGTAGCAATATAAAAAATATCTCTCCATTCTGTATAACCTCTCTCACATTCCTTAAATGAATCATGGTTCATTATATACTCAAACCATCTCCTTTTATGAATGCATAATCTATATATTGAAATAGTTGAAGAGGCATGTAGGTGGTTACTTGGTGTTTTTGGTTGTTCATATTAAATTATGGCCTTTAGAGAGAATTTACACTCCCTATGAGATTTAAGGATAAATATTACTAATATTATTATGTCATCTATAATTTATTCCATTCATAAGACTATTGGGATGGCTCCACTTTAAACCTACAACCTATTGTTCTTTTTTGAAACAAACATATGTTGTTATGTACCAGTGCCAAATGAGCTACCTATTGATTTAGAGAGTGGATACGTAGTGTCTAAATCATATTTCATACTAACCATTAATAACCTCTATGTCAAAATGCTATCTTTGGATATTGAAGATACTAGATAAGTCAATTATACATTGGAGAGAGGGAGAAATGACATGTTGACTATGTATAAAATATAAGGGAGTGTATTATGATGTTCATCAAGTGCCACCTATATTTAAGAGACCTATTTGACTCCTCTTCCACATTGAAAACACTTTTAAAGATATTACATCAATAATATAGTAATACAATGGAAACCTTAATATCTCCAAACAAACCTTAACTTCTCTAAAATATGTAACTACAATGTTTCTCTCTCAAATACTTGCCTCTTCATGCCATCTTGAAGAGTTATCATTTCACCAATGTCTCAAATTGGAACAATAATAAACTTAAACTCTATAGAAGAACCTTAACATTATCAAATTCACCTTAAATAATGTTAAGTGTTTCATGGGAGGACTAAGACCATAGAGATTGACTATGAAATTAGGGATCATGACTCTTGGAATTAGACTAGACCTCTAACACTTTGACATAACTTAAGGACCAATGAATAACACATCACCTAATGAAAAATCATGACATGAAAACCATGGTCTACTAGAGGTTATAAACAAAGTTAAATGTGTATACACATAATATTTTTAATTTTTATTGATTAATGACACTTTGTATCTTGTAGGAACCTATCAAGTCTCAATCTATCTGAGTGCATGCCTTAAGGGGTGCACTAGGAAAGGGATGGGTAGAACATCGGTGATTCATAAGATTATTGTTCCCTTTTCCACTTTCCATCCACACTCTAGCCTCCTAAAACCATTAAACCCAAGCTTATTATTTCTAGTTCTACCTATTCCTATTACAGAGAGGATTGCAAAGCAAGTTAGTCAAACATTTTTCCATAAATCATGAAAAAAGTATATATAACTAACTAACTAAGCCTATCTATTCCTATGGGAATAACAAAGGATAGAAAAAAATAAATGAAAAAAATAAAACATCATATTACCTTCCCAAATGGATTCACCATACCCATGTGGCTCAAAAGCATGTTCTCCCTTGATCAAGCATCCTTATCTTTGTCAACAAAGGTGGAAAAATCCTCCAATGTCTCAAGAACACTCCATAAAACCTAGGCTCATGATTCCAAATCACTAAACTAGCCTATAAATGAAGCTTGTAACTAATTTTAATGGTCTATTACAAAGGATTGTGGAGACAATTATGCATAATAACTTTGCATAAATCAAGCTTAAAATTCATGTCCATGGCCTCTCTATTTATAGATTTTTGATATTGGTCAGGATCAACCATGACCATCCATCTCAATATTGAGATATATGGATATGGATAATCCTAATATTTATAATTAAACTCATAAATATCCTCAAGATAAATAAGCATTAAAGAGGCATGGGAGGCATTATCTAGGCATGGGTGACCCATAATCTTGATATTTTATGCACTTATGGCTTGGTGGATGCCACCCCATAGATGATGTCACTAGGTGATGTAGATAGTCAAAATCAATTTCCAATAATGAGATATTCAAAAATATTTATGGAATTCTTACTTAAACTCTTAAATTGGATTAATTATCTTAAGTAATTTTAATCAAGTTTAGTGAAATTCTTTGGAAATTGGTGCACAATTAATCAAAATGGTTAAAAAGTCATATTATTGGGTCATAATATAAATAGAGAGGAACTAGAAGGTGATTTTAGATGCATTGGAGCTATATTGCTATTTAGGATGTTTCCAACACTAAATAACAAAGATATATGATGTGTACCAATGAATTAGAAAAAAAGAGTGATCTAAAGCACTAAATGGCAAAATTGTCATTTTGACTTCAAATGATCTGATCAAAGTTAGCTAGCCCATAAAATGCATTGCTCTATTTGGGGATACATTGATCTAAACTATCACTTGTAAGTGACAAGTTCAAACCAATTAGGGCATTTTATGGATTTTGACCTAAAATGTGCATTTGAGTGCAATTCCAAGTAAGATTTATAATTTCAACACAAATGGTGTTAGGAATTGGATGTCTACATTTTTACCCTATTTAAGAAGGCATACCAAGACATTTAGGTGAAGCAACATAGTTTCAAACAAAATAGTTGTCAAGAATAAATTGCAATAGACCCATGATTCCCCCTCGAGAGGACATACTAGGATGGAAGAAAAGGATGGACTCTTGAAAAGAGAGAGAAAGTGAGAGATCAACCCATGGAATAGATCACATCTAGACAAGTTAATGCTTTCACATGTGATTAGAATCAATGATAAAATTATAATTATAGCTATAATAGGCCCCAAAGATGGGGGGAATAGGAAAGATACAATCCATAAATGTAAGGGACACACTATAAATGTACCTAATTTGAGAGTAAAAACTACACGCTTATGGAATTGATCAATATTGAGATAAGTTATACACTACAATATTACCATCATGGTATTTAATTTAAATATCTTGAAATTAGAGGAAAAGAGAACATTCTACTTCAAAAAGGGAATCACCACTGGAATAGGGTCTCCAAAGAGAATATAATAAGTACTCCAGTAGAGCAGATTTGATTGTGATAAGATTATTTTGCCCTAGTAAGGTGAATATTCAACATTAATAAAGAATAAATAATTATTTTCCCCTGTATAACTGATTTGACTTGGATGTGGTTCAGATGTTGTGCCCCAACATGGGCAATTGGCAAGCAAAATATCTCAAGGATATAACTAAAAATATAGGTTAAAGCAAGCGAGTGAAAACATAAATGCAATGGTGTAATGTCTTAGAAATCAATATAAAACTAAGCATATGATCATGTAAAAAGTGATGAGAGAGATGAAAAAAATAATGGAGATAGTTGAGCTGACCTTAATAGAAATTGAGCACTGCCTACGTAGTTCAATGGACTTATGCTCCAACATGAACTTTAGGCCAATGTAGTTCACCCAAGTTTGGGATAGAATGGAATGATGAATGATGAAAAATGACCAATAATTGATTAGACTCACAATGTATGTAAAGAGATTCACATCTAAGCATAAACAAAGAAGCTTGAAATGCATGTTACCTAGAAGCCTAATTCTATATCACGAGCCTAGGTTTTTTAAAGTGTTATTGAGAATCATTTATCAGAGTTGATGTTGAGGTTAAGACTTTGAGACCTGAGTACAAAGTTATTACTATATCAAAATAAAGTAGGCATCATAAGTATAAATAACTTAGAATGACATAAGATTCCAATTGCACTGAGCCAGTTCAAATGTGAATACCTATAACTAAGGATAATGGTAATATAATCACCAAAACTAGAGTTATAGTGATTTACATTTAAACAACAATAAAAAAATCAAAGACAGAGAAAAATATAAACATAAATGAACCTATCTTGAAATTAATAAATGATATTAAGTAGGAATAAAAATGTTTAAAAAAAAGGCAAGAACGTCTTAATGACATGAGACCAAAATATGAATAATCAAGATCCATGTGGACCATCAAGGTATTCTTGAACACAGAAGTGAAAAGCAAAATCAAATATAAAAATAAGACACCAACAAAAATCAAATAAACAAAATGGTCTAAGAACAATGTAATAATATAGGATCAAGATATAAACAATTCAGAGCCATGTGAATCATCAAGATTCTCTAAAACACAAAAGAGATAAGTAAAAACAATCAAGGAAACACAAGAACAAGATGAGACAAGAATTAATAAAAAGAGAAAAGGAGAAGAAATAAAAGGAGATGTGTGAGAGCACAATAAAACACCAAGAAAACACAACAAAACACACACAAACAAAAACTAAGTTAGTGCAATTTAAAGACAAATGTCCATGCATGTGTGGTAGAGATGTTACTTTCCACCACATCATAACAAAGTATAATGACATGATAATTTTTCCCTAATTAAAGAGGAACAATGATAGAAGAAATGGGGGAAGAGAAGAAAAGGAAGAGGTTGGCCGAGTTGACTCCAAATGTATAAGACAAGTGGAGGCTACCTACATAGTTCTATGGATGCATATTCCAACATGAACTTCAAGACAAATGTATTTATTCTAGGAAATGGGATACAATAAAAAATTATGATCATACCAACATGATTAATTTTATAGAAGAAATAAATGATACAACAAACAAAAAAGAATGGTCTGGCAAACAAAAAGCTAATGAGATGAGAAAGAATGATATTGTAAAATGGCAAGTGCATGGGACAAGATGAAATTAATTATTATTTCTATGCTTACAAAATGGTAAGATCATAACATGGTGGAATGGGAATGTAAAAATGTACATAAGTGTGAGACTATTTTTTTTCTTTTGTGGATCATGTTCTGATGTTTTTGGTATTTTCAAAGTATTTATAATGTTTTTGGTGTTTTTGGGATAAAATATGCACTATGTGGGACCATCTAGTCAAGGAGATGCATGTCTTGAGAGTAGAAGTTCCAATAAGATAGTTAAGTCAGTTGCAATTTCCCATGCTCACAAATTAGTGAGAGTAAGGAAAAGGGGTGACTAAGCTGACCTCAATAAAAATTGAGTGATGCCTACATTGTCCCAAAGGACCTCAAGTCAATGTAGTGAAAACAACATGGTTCATGTATCTCAAGGGGTCTATAGGGTTATCCCCAAGAGATGAGGCATGATAATGGAAAATGGGTGAATGGTAGATGAAAAATGGTTTTATTGCTCTTGCTGATAGGGAGATGCATGTCTTAGTCAATATGTGAGATAACAAAAATGATCAGCTATATAAGTTGCTATCCAACACCCTTTTAGAATAAATACTCTTTAAGAACTTATTGTTGATCTAGATCTCAATAATGTGTTCATGATCTTCATAGATCATCTATTCTACTTCCTTCAAATGTCAAAACAAGATATCCTTATAACCTCGATAAAAGAAAGTGTTACCAGTGATGGTAAATAATGGTAGGATAAATGAGATAAGTGGGTAATAAATAGGTGGGTGATAATGGAATGTATAATGAATGGCAAATAAATGAAGATTGGGACTTTCAGTCATATGTAATTTTTTTGATGCCAAGTTCAATATAACTTTTGTTTTGGTGGGGCCAAAGACATCTAAAGATGCTCTCGATAAGACCATCAGATTGTTCTATTTCTTGACCTAGAGAGTAGCTACCATCTGATTATAATATAAATTGGAATCTATTGTGATTTTATCTTTGACATTATCTTCAGTAAATAATGAAGAAATTTTGTGTTCAGCTATTGGTGCCTTGATGAGGTTTTCACCAATGAATTTGTTCTGATCATCCCATAGTGCCTCTAAGAAGGTTTCACAAAGAGATGTTAACATTTGACTTTGATTGTCTTCTAGCACCTTCAAAAAGGTGTCACTAAAAGATTTTGGGTTTGATCTTTGCTTATCCCCTAGCACCTCTAAAAATGTTTCACTAAGATATTATTATTCTTCTAAATAAATGTGGTCTTGGTTTTGTTGATATTCTGCAAATGATATGTCACCATGGATGTAATTCAACAAAGTGTGATTTTGTTGGTCTTTATTGACACTTATGGGTGTTGGAATGTAAATATAATGGCTATGTTAGGTGGTACTAATGTGATGGTGAAAGGCATCATAATCCTCATAGAAGATACTAGGAGAACTTGTGTTGATGTTGAAATGATCATCTTCAAAAACCATAGAAGGATCACAAATATATTCAAATTGATCTGAAAGGTAATTGTAACCAATGTTGTAACAACCAATACTATAATCTATTTCTAACTCTAATTCTAAAGTAAGGGACTCTAAATCCAATGTTTTAACTAATGTTAATTCTATTTTTTATTCTAAATCCAATGTTGATTCAAAAATGGAACTTGACTCTAATATTGGTTCTTCATCTGATATGGTTGTTTTGGTAATGTTTTGTTGAATGCTGAATTTTGACAAGTAATGGCCTATGATGGCATAATAGGCTCAATAAAAATTGATTCATCTTGTAAGGGTTCAACATAGACTGACTCATCTAAGTGAAACCCCTCAAAAAGAGGGAACCACTCAAGGGACGTCTCAAAAAATTTATGTCTGTCAAAGTGAGACTCCTCAATGAATGGGAAATTATCAAGAGACAACTCTACCAAGACTAGATTATCAAGGAGATGAGACTCTTTAAATATAGGTAGCATATGAATAGGTAATTTATCACAATTTATCTGGTCATAAATGGGTATTTCAATAATAACATGTTTTTTTTGGTTCACAATTGGTTGTAAAAGATCAATTTTGAACACATTTTGATCCTCATAAGATGGCTTTTGAAGAGGTAATGGTTCTTTTTTACGCTCAAAGATCAACATAAAAATTTTAAAGTGGGGAACATTTAGTTTAGCAATAATAATGGTTTGTGGTTCAATAATGGACTCTCCAAAGATTAGACTATTGAAAAAGGGATAAAAAATAATTGGTTCATCAAATGGAGGTTCTTTAACAATAGATTCATCAAAAATTGGTGATGGGAAAAGAATGGTAACAACTAGATGCTTCTTAGTTGTGTTGCTTGTGAAAACCAAAGGAGGAGGTCCTAAAATGGTAATGACTAAAAACTTCTTAGTTTGATTGCTTGTGCAAACCAAAGGAGGAGATCCTAAAATGGTGATGACTAGATGCTTTTTAGTTTGGTTGCTCATGCAAACCAAAGGAGGAAATCTTAAAATGCTGATCTTGGTATGTTGTGTGGTTTGATTACTTATATAAGCTAAAGCATCCAATTCTTCTTAATAAACCCAATCATTCCAATCATGAGTTGGATCATAAGTTGGATCTTGATTATGTTTTCATGACTAATTTTTGTTAGGTAGATAGAAATCTATCTCACAAACCATATTGTCATAATAGGTGTCTTGACTAAAATTCATAAAAGTCTTTTGTGTGGTCATTCTATCATAAGTTGGATTATCCATGACTACATCATAAGTGTAGCTAGAAATATTTTTGATTAATTAAGGTGGAAAACCAGGGACCAAACCCTATACAGTTAAAAAAGATAAGAAGGCTGGCAAACAAAAGATGCCAGCACCGAACCAACGACACAGCTGAGAAACAAAGTCAGAAGCAAAACAAAGCACTGGAAAGACTAGAGTCAAAAAGGATGAAACTACATAACTATAGAATTAATAAGATCCTTAAGATTCTCATTGTTTGCATTGTCAGCATTCCTTGGATTACCCACCACTTCCATGATCTGCAATGGCCTTCTCCATGTGGACCACCTTTGAAAGCTATCTTCATCATCAATGTGCATCATTCATGCTCCATCATCTCCTTTTGAATGATCTCTCTAATGTTTTGGGGTATATGAGCCCCTTGTCTCCATACCCTCCATCTTGAGAATTGTTGACCAAGGTTGGCACAAGCATCAACAACCCTGTTACCTTCTCTGTAGGTGTGGGTAATCTCAACTTCAAAAAACTTTTGTAAAAGAAACTGGATGTCTATAATGATGTCTTTTATATGGATACCAATGTTAGATGCTTTATTAACAACATCTATGATCAACTTAGAATCTCCCTAAATATTCAAATTTCTAATTCCTAGGGATATAGCTAACTTTAATCCCCAAAGTAAGGCCATAGCTTCAACATAGTTATTGCTCTGGAAACCCATGCCACTAGCATAGATAGCAGACATCCCTCTATTTTCATTTCTTATTATTCCTCCTCCACTTGTTTTACCACTCAACTTGGATGCCCCAACAAAATTGAGTTTCATCCAATTGGGTCTAGGTGGTATAGCTAGAAATGTTTGCATTTAATGAAGAAAGCTCTAAAAATAGAAAGACTTAAAGTTCTACAAACTCTAAAAAGTGATGTTTAAAAGAGAAAAGGTTTAACCTTGGTTGAAAGGGTGAAGCTGCATCTCAAAAGTAGTTTGTTCTAATATTTGGCATAAAAAAACCTAAGGTCATATGTCTAACATTAAAGGTTGTGTCTTCCCAAACAAAGTCATAAAAATGATGAGGCTAGGCACTCAAATAAACAAACAATCAATAGTGTTCAAAATTGGGTAATAATTTAACCAGTATTATGTAACCTAAAATAAAAAGATCTATGTACCAACCCCATGAATTGAGGCCTAAATAGAAATCAATCAATGTTTGGATCCAAACTTGAAAAAGTTAATTGAAAATGAAATGTTGAAGACTAGGATTGGACCAAACAAGCTAGACAAGAGTAGATAACATAACAATGCATAAAAAAGGTCCAAATGGTATACATGACATGGTTTAAAACAAATGGTTTTTGATACAATGGTAAACAAGTTCTTGAAATAAATTGAGCATCCTAATAGCATAAGCATGGTCAAATGACATGGTTAATTGTTATGTTTCAAAGACTCAAAGGCAAAAAAGATATGGCATGATTTGGTCAGCATAACACTAACTTTCTTAACTCAAATACATGATTTTGACATGGCTTATAAACAAACAAACAAGTTTTAGCCTCAAATCATACCAAGTAAATAATGACCAATATAGACTAAGTATTATTGTCTAAATCTTAGCAAGGGTATGGAAAAATGGGGTTGACTAAAACTAATTAGTTTTCAATCATTCTAGGGGAACCAATTGCATAATGACTTTCACATCAAATGATGTAAAAGATAAGCATAAAAATTGGGTGACCACGACATTGTCTAATTATAAAAAGGTCTAGTCCTTTTTACAACCACTACATCCTACTTTTTTCTCAGTGTAATGTGATGTCCAAATACAGATATGTCCCATGTGCAACTCAGAAGGAGTAAGTGAAGTCAATGCTAGGAGATTAAACCCCAGGTCAAAGCTTCCCTAAAAAACTCATGGGAGGCAATGACATCCCCCTCACAGGCTAAGTTTTCATAAATTTAAATAAATCATAAATAGAAATACTTTAGGGTTGTTTTCAAGATCTCCCAAACTTTAAGGATTTTTTGGGAAGTACTTTAGAAGAAATTTTTTTAAGCCTTGGACTAGAATTTTTACAATAGGAATGGTGTTTTTGATTCCAAGGGTTCCCTAAAAGGGACAAATGGAAGAGCATACACTCAACATCCCTCTTTTTCTAGGCAAAATCTATCTTAAACAACTAAGTAAATACAAAAAACATGTAAAGGTGAGTGCATTTTTAAGTGCAAATGGAAAATGAGGTGGTGTTCATTTGACCCCTTGGTCTTAGTTGTAACTTTGAAAACTAATGCTAAAAATACTTATTTAAGCACCTTAAATGTTACTTTAAACACAAAAATAATGTTCTTAATTCATTTTAAAATCATGCCAAATATGTCTTAATATCATGTTTTAACAAGTTCTAAGTCCGCTTGTTACCTGTCTACCCTTAAGGCATCACCCCAAAAGCAAATATTTTAGACTAGAAACATTTTAAATATATTTTTAAAATTTTATGAAAAACGTATGAAACTTGAAGCTAAAACAATGTCAAATTCTGAAAATTTAGGAGAAAACATGTGGTTTTAAAAAAAAACTCGTCCAAAATGGGTCCATATGACCCCAAACCAAGCATTTTAAAATGGCCTATTAGCTCTCGATTTTATGTTTTTAAGAAAAACATAGTAACCGATGTCAATTATATAACTGATAATGGTTACACTTACTAACCGATGATATTTATCTAACCGACATCAATTATAACAATGGTGACTGATGATGGCTATCCAACCAATGATTATTTTACTAACCGACATTAGTTACTGTGTAAAACCGTGACAAATAAAAATGGAAAAACAAAGAAAATCAAATTACAAGAGTTTTAATGATCCAAACAAAGATTTTAAAGTTGCATAATGATCTTCTTCATGTGTGGGATGCATTTGGTCCCACTGGGTGTGCCAAGATGTAAAGAGGATTACAAAGCAAGTTAGTCAAACATTAGTCCATAAATCATGAAAAATGCATAAAGAACTAACTAACTAAGCCTATATATTCCTATGGGAATTACAAAGGATAGCAAGAAACAAATTAAAGTAATCAAACATCATATTACCTTCCCAAATGGATTCACCATACCCATGTGGCTCAAAATTATGTTCTCCTTTGATCAAGCATCTTTGTCTTTGTCAACAAAGGTGGCAAACTCCTCCAATGTCTCAAGAACACTCCATAAAACCTAGGCTCATGGCTCCAAATCAATAAACTAGCATATCAATGAAGCTTGTAACTAATTTTAATGGTCTATTGCAAAGGATTGTGGAGATAATTTTGCATAATAACTATGCATAAATCAAGCTTAAAATTCATGTCCATGGCCTCTCTTTTTATAGATTTTTGAGATTGGTCAGGATCAACCATGGCCATCCATCCCAAGATTGAGACGTGTGGTCACGGATAATCCTAATATTTGGAATTAAAATCATAAATATCCTCAAGATAAATAAGCATCAAAGAGGCATGGGAGGCATTAACTAGGCATGGGTGACCCATAATCTTGATATTTTATGGACTTATGGCTTGATGGATGCCACCACATAGATGATGTCACTAGGTGATGCAGATATTCAAAATCAATTTATAATAATGAGATATTCAAAAATATATATGGAATTCTTATTTAAGCTCTTAAATTGGATTAATTAGCTTAAGTAAGTTTAATTAAGTTTAATGCAGTTCTTTGGAAATTGGTGCATAATTAATCAAAATGGTCAAAAAGTCATATTACTGTGTCATAATTTGACTAGAGAGGAACTAGAAGGTGATGTTAGATGAGTTGGAGATTTATTCCCATTTAGTATGTTGCCACCACCAAATAACAAAGGTATGTGATGTGTACCAATGAATTAGAATAAAAGAGTAATCCAGAGCACTAAATGGAAAAATTATCATTTTGACTCAAAATGATCTGATCAAAGTTAGATGGCCCATAAAATGCATTACTCTATTTGGAGATACTTTGACCTAAAATGGCACTTTTAAGTGACAAGTTCAAACCATTTAGATTGTTTTATGGATTTTGACCTAAAATGTGCATTTGAGTGTAATTCGAGTAAGATTAACAATTTCAACACAAATGGTGTTAGGAATTAGATGTCTACACCTATCACTTGCTATGTTTTATCCTTCATTTTTTTATCACACTTTTAACCTATCAGTTATGCTAGGTTGACCTAGCATAGTTTAGGGACTTTTTCTCTCTTTTTTTTGTTGGTCTCTTGGTTGACCTAGCATAGACCTAGAGAGTTAAACCAAAAAATATGTTACGTTGATTAGGTCGACCTAGTAGAACTGACATTATCAAAATATTTTAGGGTAAGATACTTCTATATATACAAGGTAATTTACCAACATTTAATAAGAGAAAATAATTAAGTGAATAAATACAAACAAACATCTACCTATTAACCATTTTACTTGGGGAATAAATCTTTAGGGTGTAATACTTTCTTTGGAACTATAATCTCATCTTGTGGATAAGTATTTTGGATTATTGGATAGATTGTGTAGCCTAGAGCTTATTTATTGTAGTTATCCTTACATACCATGACAATCTCCTGTGAAACATCTTGGCCAAGGGGGAGATTGAGGCTTAGTAGGTTCATCTTCAAAGGTAAGTATTCTTAACTTTATTCCTCCTTTGTAAGAGTAGATAGATTATGCATTTATATTCTTTTCCTAGATGTATTAGGATTTTATATACATTGATGTGAGTATATGTATTCTAATACATTTTTATTTTATTTATTTATTTGTTTTGTTTCTAACCCCCACTTTGTGCCACATGTTTTGGTGTGCAGTAGATTAAATTTACTTTTCTTGTTATTAGATTAGTGAAATATTAAATCAGAGGACTCTTTTAGGGTTGTTATGCAATTATGATAGACTATAGGCTTTAGAACCCTATCTAAAATGATGTGTTATGACAAGTGATCCCATAATTATGTTTAGTGGATCCTCACATTGGTCATGTTCCTACTTAACAATTGTATGCCCCCAATCAGAAGTGTAGGTGTGATCTATTTCATCCGATCTATGATTGGTTTACGGACATGATGCATTTTTGATTACATACATTCTAGTGAACCTGGCATGAATCAAAACCTTGCAATATTTATTTTAATTATTTCATTTCTATTTGTCATTATTTTTATCATATCTTTAATATGTTGGATCGACCATGTTGACCTAGTTATTTATCTCTATGTGTAGGTTTGTAGGAACAGGTAATTAGTATATAGTTATTTATCTCTATATAACTTAATCAACCAACTCAACAAAATACAATTTTTTCAAGTTTTTAGACTTCTTATTCAACCTACTAGGTTAACCATGTCGACCTAGTGCATTTTGAGTACTTTTTTAGCACGTTCTTTTATAGCTTGATCAACTAGCTCGACCTAGTTTATAGGTTTTTGATAGTTTTTTCCAAGGTTCTTGATCATAAATATTCTCCTTTTCATATCTAAACCATTCAGGTCAATTTCTATTTATCTGTATCATTCTTTTTATATACTTTCCTTTTAAGTTTGTAGTCTTCAAAACTATCTCAACATAGTCAATCAGGTTGATCTTATGGACCTAGTTCTATATTTTATATTTTTTGAAATAACTAGGTTGACCTGACCAACCTAGTTCACTTTTAGACTTTGCTTCCATATTACATGTTCAACCCTATTGACCCTATTTTGTATGACTATCCATATAATTTCTCAACTATACCTTGTTTCAAAGTTGGAATGAACCATATATGTTAATCACATATTTCTTTTAAATTATTTGCATGCTTAGAATAATTCACATAGTTTAATTAGGGGATTTTCAATTAATCACTTAGTTACACTACTTATATTATTTTGCACACATGGACAAACCACATAAAAATAAAACAAGAATTTAAACATTTGACTACTTAGGCAACCTACTTAGATTTCATTACCAAGGGGGAAGCTGACTTGATGTTTTGGTTAAGTATAAATCATGGTTAATGGTATAATTTGGATAACCACCCATTACCCTTATTATTTTTTTGTGTGTAGTGATGGGGTTGGCCCTAACACCAAGCCTATATCATTGCCACTATATTCCCTTTCATCCTAAACTTACCTAAAACTATCCATATATGGCTATTTAGTGCATTGCTTATATCCAATCTCCCTTTACACTTAAAATCATTATTAATAATGTAATAAACATTAGAGGTTGACCAAGTAGTTATCTTTACTTTCAAGTTGTGTGCTTTCTCTCTGATAAATTATGTGTGAAAAATTTTGCATTATCTAGCATTAGTGCAAGATTTTGCTTTATGTGCATTGATTGGATTGGCTAGCATCAATTCAATTGATTGTTTGTTTCCCTTTCATTACTTAATGCTTTATTACATTACTTGCAATTATCTTGCTTTAATTCATAGCTTATTATCAGCTTTCTTTTCTTCTTTATCTATTGTACTTGGTTGACCCTATCAAACCTATATCTTTTTAGCCCTTGTAAACTATGCTAGGTCAACCTAGTTGAACTAGTACTATTTACAACATCTTTACCACTTTTTGTCAGTTACTATTCACTAAACTAGGTTGATCTTGTATACCCTATATAGTTTTAAAGTCCCTATTTTTCACTAGGTTGACCAGGTCAATCTAGTATTATTTCAATCACTTTTTGATTATTTTCTTTCTCATCTTGCTTCTCTTTATTTCATCATGGACTTTATATTTGATGATACCACTGAATGTCAATAAATATACATTATGGAATTCACCAATCCTAATAGGGTCTCATATAGACAAAGTAGGGCTCCTTTTATGAATACTAGTAATATTCATATTATAATTGACATGATGAAATATGGGACCCCTCCTCATATCCCTTTGTAGCAAAACCCTCCTCTTTTCTTAGAGGATCAATTTGAGTTAATTTATACTCCTAAAATGATCTTATTTATCATGTAATTACCTCAACATAAAGGGAAGGATCCTTCCACCATCTATAACCTCATGATTAGTCATCAAGTTGAAGAAACTCATTCTCCTACTCCCACTTTCTCAATTGGATTTGGGGGTACCAAATTATTTGCTTCTCAACCTCTTCCTTCAATCTTGACTCCTTATGGCATGACATCTTCTTCTTTAACTTATTCTACCTCCATGCCTAGTATCTCAACTAAAATGGTAGATTTTACATCTAGTGGGCCTATCATAAGATCCACTATCCTTAATCCTTCCACTAGTTCATAATTTTCTACCCAAGGCATTCATGCTTCTAGTGCTTCTTCCTCTCAACCATTAACTAGTCCATTTTTTGCTTCACAAGAAAAATTTTCCACTAGTGCCTTAAATTCTCATAGCTCTTCTCAAGCTCATATCAACACTAATAGTGGTACCCAAGCCATTAACACCAACACAAACACCAATACTAATTATTCTAATAACACTAATCAAACTCATAAACTATTATTATAAACTCTCAATCAAATGAACACATTATAAGCTCATAATATGAATCAAATGATGAGAATGCAAAACCACCTTCTTAATCTTTAATCCAATCCTCAACCAATGACTTGGGGCACATATAACCAAAGTGTTCCTCCTCCTCCTCTTCAATATTATCAAGGTAATCTCATTCCTCAACCTTCATCAGTCAACAAAGTCATCAATAATTTAAAAAATGAACCTCTTACCACCTAAATTGCTAACATTGACATTGGAGGTATAGCACCTACAATTTCTTACAATAAATCAACTGATCCTACTCTTTACCTCAAGACATTTGGAAAAATTTACAAGGATTGGATCAAGTTAAATACCTTTTCCACTACCAAAATCTTATATGAAACCCTCACGGGTGATGCCTTTGATTGGTATAATAAAATTAGAACACACTTTATCACTAGTTTGAGTACTTAGTAAATGCTTTAGTGCAATAATTTCAAACTAGTTATCTTTCAGAGAATGACTTGGCCTATTTCATCAATTGAAAAAAAAAATGAAAATGAAACTACCTAAGATTTTGTTAAAATATGGAAGACTTTATCAAACAAATGTGAACATAACATGGTGGATGACAATCTCTTTTCATCTCTTTACAAATGCTTTATTTCCTAAATTACAATATCAAGTATGTACCCTTTCTCTACGTACCTTGGAGGAATATTTAGATCAAGCCAAAAGACAAGATTTCCTCATGTATCAATTTGAGCCACCCCAACCTTCCATGGGCCCTCACCTATTAATAAAGAAAAAAACCAAAATATTACCAATGATGGTGTTACTGATTCATTTGACACTATTCACAATGTTCAAGCTATCATTTCTACCCCTTCTTTAGAACTAGCTCCTTCTTAAAAATTCACTAATCCTCATTTCTTTGTAAATAAAATTAATGTCCATAAGCCTTCATCCTCAATTGAATTACTCAGATGTCTACCCAGGCCTCTTCTTTGAGAGCTTGACCCTACTCAACCTATGAAATCATAGTATGATCCTAATAAGTTTTTTTGGTTTCATGCTAGTTGGGGTCACTCTCATGATACTTGTAGATAGATCCAAAATTTAACCATATACTTTATTCTTGGCCCAAATTTTGATCATGATTCCATTACTCATAAGAATCGACAAGCCTATGAGATTTCTTTCAAAGACTATAAATCACATGATAAAACTCAAGCCTTAAATCAAGAAAACACTCATTTAGATATCTATAAAGAATCCTTACCTAATCATCAACAAGTCTAAGAAGGTCAAGATAATCCCACTTCTTCCACCAATAATGTGGAAAGTCTTGTTGAACCAAATTTCAATGAGAATTTGGTTAGCATGATCAATATGAAAAGAGTGGTGGCTTTCATTGAGTCACAACCTATCTACACTCCTCCTTCCTATAAGACATATCATGTTATCTAGGATTCTTCTGCAACTAATTTAAATGAGTTAGGGAAAGAATATGTCATCTCTTTTGATGATCTGATTTATGATTCTCCCTTGGATGACACATCTCATACTATTTCTACTTCTCTCCCATCATCTTCTAATACTAATAATAATCCAATCTATACTAACAATTCTTCCAAAATTTAAGATCAATATAAACAAACTATTTCTTCATCACCAAATGATTTAAAACCTTCTTCTCAACCTTCTCATTCTTATCAATATAAATTTTAATGCTCTTCAGATCCACCTTTTGAAGACCTTAATCATTATGCACCTATATCTAACAATCTTCTTACGGGTTATGATGATTAGGATCCCATTGTATAACTTACTAATTTTCCATGTCAAATACATTTCCTTGAACTCATGAGGAAATCTCCACATCATATAAACCACCTCATGAAACTCGTATTCCAGATGAATATCCCTTGCCCTCCTCTAGTAGGATAGGAGGCTACTTTATCTAGATTTGAGGATAGTATCTTACATTAAGGTGAAAAGATGTACATTAATGTTGATGAAACTATAGACATTTATCTTTCTTTATAATTTCTCATAGAATTTATGATTTTAGATGAGATTTTTACTCATGTAGATGACCCTCCATTATTTATTAGCATCTAAATTGGTGATATCCAAGTTAAGTGAGCCTTGATTGATGAGGGTTCTGGCACCTGTGTTACTTCCCTTGATTTCATTAAGACTCGGGTATTCTATATGTAATCTCAAATCTACATGAAACACATGCCAAAGATATGATATAAGGAAAATGCCTCCCTTAGGGTGTGTGTGGCTTCCCATTACAATCCCACTTGTCACTGTTCATGTGAAGGTGATGATTATCAACTTTTGTCCTTCGTATAACATCTTGTTTGGTAAGCATGGTCTCATTATATGAAAATTTTCATATCTTCCATTTGATAATGTGTAAAATTTTCTCATAATGGAGCCATTTATAGGATTCAAGGAGACACTAACCCTTATAATTTTGAATAATTCTAAGATCATGGTGTCTTAAACATTATTACTCTTGAGCCATTGCCTAGTGTTCTAATCCCTGAGTCACAGCATCTCAACTTTCTTGTCCACTCAACTAAAGAATATAATGGGCATCCTAATCTCATTGGTAACATTCCTCCCAACCTTTTAGACTTAGATGATAATGAGTTTGATGAGATTAACTTCAAAATCAAAACTTTTGATTTCTTGCCTCATCTCATCTCGTAATTTCTTATTTCCTTACAACCTCATTCTTGCAAGCCTCCTTATGATGAAATTATTATAGTCTTAACCAAGACTAGGCACCATATTCACCAAGCTTCCTTTGATGATAAGGTCATCCTAACTTGTGTCATTGATCTTCATACTCTAGATTATGATGATGGTTATTATTTAGATCATCATCTTTTAGGCAGCCTTGTCTAGGCCCATGATGCCAAAAATTTTCATTATCACTCTTCTTTACTTGATTATTTTCATGCATCTCATCATTATCTTTCATTTATAATTCTCGATTCTTGTATTTATCCTCTTTATCATAGGGTAGAGATGGTGTTGATACCTTTAGTTTCTAAGGAGCCACTTAAGACCATGCTCTTGGATCATTCTATAACTAGACCTTATCACTTTGTCATACATAGGGTAGTCCTCCTTAAACCTTATAAAAATCCTACCCCTCCTTTAGTAGAGCTAGGTGTAGTTAATCCTTCTCTTTTTTCCACTCTAATTGAACCTATTTCCTCTCCTACTATTTTTGACCCTCAAACTACTTCTCATCCTAGTGCTCCTCTTATTGAGCCTAGTTCCACTCCTTCCTCATCATCACCCTCCCTTGATGATGGTTTACTTCTATTTCATAAGATGTCTACTTTGCCCACCAAATGGTTTAGTGAGTATTCTTCAACTTCTTCCATTATTATTTCACCTCCTTTCGTGAGTGCTCCTAAAACAACTCACAAGCATATCTATTGATTCAATGGGATAGATAACCATTCTTCCACCCACTATCACAAGTTTTGATAATATATTGATACCTTACATACTTCCTCCCCATCATCAGATAAAGCCATACCTTCCATAAAGGTAACTCCTAAATATTTACCTGAGTATGGTGAGGTATATTATCTATGGCACCTATGTGGCATGCATCACACTGATCATTATTGCATTCTCTAACAAAATCTTAAAGATCACCTTGTATTCATCCCTAGAGCTTCTACCATTCCTCCCATAGGTCATTCTTGTAATAGGGATTCTCCTTCTTCTCTCATGGCTCCACTTCCATTGGTTTCATTACCTCTTGTGGTCCCTTCACCACCTTTTGTGCCTTCACCTATGATTCCTTCACCTGTGGAGCTTCCCTCACCTATGGATCATTCTCCATTCATGAGTCCTTCACCCATGGATCCTTCTATACCTTTGATTCCTTATTCTCTTATAGATCTTATTTCCACACATTCTCCTAACCAACCTTTGCCTAAATTTCCTCCTCAGCATGATCCTTTGAGCATTCCTACTTTTTTGATTGACGAGATTAGAAAATAAGTATTTACCTAGTATTCCCTAAAGATTGATGATACCTTAGTTGTAGTATGCATTTAGCTTCATAGAGAATTATCCAATGTATTGGATAATGTGTGGATAGATTTACCAGGATTTATGAGCACATGCATGGTGTTTTCTCATTTATATCTAGATTGGACATGTGATCCAATCTTATTTATATTTTGATTATATCATTTGACATTGTGTCAAATTATTTCTTATCCTATATCATGTTTCTCCTTCTTGTTGTACTATAATTAGCTTATGTTATCATTTCACATATGATTGTCTTACCTTATCATTACTTTCTTTTCCTTTAGAGTTTTTTCTCAAAACTCTTCCCTTGTATCTTCATAATTGTTTACTTTCTTATCTTTATTTTTCATAGATAGTTGTCATGGTGACTTGGTTATATTTACCCTCTTCCCTTTGATTATTATTTCCTATTACCATGTGATCAGTTCACAAGCAATCTTTCTCATTACTATTTATTTTCACCGATCCTCCTTTGGATTTCCTTTTTCCCTTCTTCCTTTTTTCTTTAAACTAAGCATATACATAGTTGATACTTGAGATCACATGATACATTCATTATCAAACCTAAGTATTCTAGTCAGTCTTTTGTCTTGGGTTACTTAGCTCCTTTACCTTTAGCCTATAGCTCATTCATGTGTATCACCATCTCTATCATGATTGGTAATTCCAAATCCATATGGGGGAGGAATATTATAGAGACTTTACAATAAAATTAAAATCCAAATCATTTAAACAAAAGGCAATGATATCAAAAGTTAAAAATATTGAATACTCTTAAAAGTCTAATCACACTAAAAGACGTGATTTAAAGCACATTTATTTATTCTAGTAAAAGCTCAAACTCTATATTTGGACTCATGGTAGAGCCAATGTCCTTTGGGGTGAATTATTCCAATATATTAGAAGAGGAGAATTTAAAAAAAAATCTTTTAGTACTACCTACTTTCTCATGTAAGTACCCAATCTTTGTAGTAGACTGACGGCTCTATAAGGGATCCTTGGGAGTAAGGAACACATTGTGGGAAGGTAAATACATTTTATTTTCCTTGTACCAATCTACCTTCATGATTTGATCTTATTATCACACCTATTTTCCTACAAAGCTTTGTGTTTATACCAAGCATGTTTATTTTGTACATAGATGACCACTAATCACTTAGTATCTTCTCATGTCCTTAGTATGCCTCTTGATTCCTAAGTTCTTCTCATAAGATGACTAAGTCTCTCTTATTACACTCCCTTTTTCATTCCTTTTCCTTCATATTTCCTCTTGGGAAATATTGTTTTACTTACTAATCACTCCCCATGGGATATCATTTGTGAGTTACTTTATAAGACCATAAATATGACCCAATATCCCTCACAAGTTACCATATTTTCCATCTTATTACCCATATACTTGATCTACCATTACTTATCCTCATTTTTACCAATCTTGATTTGGTACCCCTTACATTTTTATTTTGTGAGTTGTAGTGTAAGACCATGGATAGGACCCAACCCTCCTTAAAAAAATTTCCAATAAACAAGTCACCATCAAAACTTACATGTGTCAAATATGATAAAAGATTTGATTGATTATGAGGTTACACATAATTGACATGCTTCCCATCTTGATATTTAGTATGTTTTATGCTTACTTCATTTTTCTTTCACCTTTTGTTATCTTATTTTCCTAGTGCATGTAAGAATACAACCATTTCTTGAATTTCTCATACTTCCCAGCTTGAATTAGTATGATAGATTTAAGCCCAAATTATGCAAAATTTATTTTTCTTTTGTACTTCCCATCATGATATAGTATAATTAATTGACTTAATTTTGATTTTTTTTATTAACATTTTTGACCTTTTACATACCTTCCATTTTATTACATTATTTGTCATACTTCCCAAAGTGATATTTAGTATGGTTTTACTGGTTTTCATTTGGTGCAAAATTATTTTACATTGGTTTAAAAACAAATCCCATTTTACCATCTTATTTTCCATTTTCTTATATTTTTATACTTATTCATTTTTTTTGTTATTACAAATTTCCCAAATTGAACTAGTGTGTAGTACATTTTTTTGATTGATTATATTTTTCCACGTCCTTTTTCACTTGTTTCTTTTTAACCATGCATGTGTACTCCATAATGATAGGAAAAAAAACCACACCACATATATTTCTTATAGCATATACAACAAATATAAATACATGTGATAAAAATAATTATATCTAAAAGCATCCACAAACACAACCATCATAAAGACAAATATGTAACCAACACTAATAATCCAAAATGATACATCATATAGATACTATGAGTTTGATATAATATAAATAACCATATATAATGCCTCAACACTAGGGATGAGATCCATCTTATCTATCTCATGGCCTATCCATGATACTTTTTGAGGCCTTTTTCTAACTCCTATGAATGGTACACTATAATAAGGTAGTTTGAGATCTCAATCCCTCTACCTATCCCTAGAGGCATGCTATCTACACATGTGCCTACACTAACTTAGCTTGGTTTGCTATATGTGCCTACATCAGCTGAGTCTACATCAATGTATATACCTACATAATTTATGTCACTATATCCATATGCACAACTCTCTCATCTACCAAGGCCTACTAATCCTATCTCTCACCTACACCCATCTCTAATGATGGATGTATCATCTCTCTTTATACCTGTATCTACCTTGCTACCTTGCTAGTTAGTCTAAACTAACTCACTTGAGATGGGGTAGATGGTACACTCAAATAATCTTATGTCATGGGGTCATATGGATGAAAATTCTCATCTAGGATGTTATGGAGTGATCCGCTCACCAAAGACCCCCATCTCTCATCTTCATCCTTAGGTATGCTTACAAAATCACACCAGATGGATATTAGATCATTGTCATATCTCATAATATCTATCTATATCTCTCTACTACTAAATAAAAACTTAATAAATAGTTTAACCATATTCATACCTATATGTGTCTTATCTCCAATGATATCACCATCTATATGATTTCTAATCATAGTCTCCTCATTTGCATGGCCTCCTAATACCTCCTTGATAGGTCACCTCCTTAGCTCAAACCTAGTTATCATGGTTCATGCTCATCTCAACCTTCATCTTAGTTGTCTCTTTATCATCTCCTCTAGATCATCTATGGGGTCATCCAAGATGTCTATAGTCTCTACTCTCTCTTATCTCTATAATTATTGTGTCCTTGGTGGCTATTGCTCATCTCATTATGGGGCTAGTAGTGGTACATCTAGTATCTCTACCTCTTCTACCTCCTCCTCTAACACTCATATTGCTTGACTAATCCATGGTCATTCCTAATGTGACCTCAGTGTTGACCTCACTATCAGTGGTCTGAGTCCCCTCTTCCCTTGTGGCTCCCTCATATGTTGAGCCCACTAGTCAGGTATTATTATCAATTCACTAGATGAGGTAAGCCCATCTATCTTGGAACCTATGCCACTAGATGTGTCTCTCTCTAACACATATAGTGTCCAACCACCTCTCTCCTCTCTAGAATTGGTGTAACTATGTGCCATCTCACCCATGTAGCTGTTATGTACCCATATGACTGCCACATAATGTATATATACCTCATCAATTATAGCACTAGCACATGGGCCATGGGCCATGCTACTTAGTCCTCCATCCATCTTTGCACTTTTGGAAATCCATCATTGACCACATAGGGTAACCTAGATAGTCAATACATGGGAAATATCTCATCTATCCATGTTATTAGTAGTATGATTGGTCCCATAGTCTTCTACCCTTTGATCAACATCTCTAATAGATTATGTGTAAACTAGACCTAGATGACATAACCTAAATCATATAGTGCTCCCTCCTCCATCATCATACTACTTAAGTCTACCATGAATAGTGGTACCTTGACATCAGACTTGTGATAGAGCACTCATTATATCATAAGGCCTATCACCACCTTATGGAGGTTCAAAATATATGATATATACACATCATCCATACTGACTCTCCATCCTCTCAATATCATCTCTAAACTTGTAGTCCACATGGCTAAGTCTCTCCTCTCCTCTAAGCTATCTAGTATCCATGTGGTCCTTGGTGCTCCTACTATGGGCAGCTTGAGGATGATATGGACATATTCTAGTGTGATACCCACCTCTATCACATCCCCATCCACCTCCCATATGAAGGTGTTAGTTAATCATTCCCAACATCTCAAGAACATGATTAATAGATCAACACTTAAAGGGATCTTGCATATCTTAGATATACCTCCTAGACCCATGGCTACTAGTCTAGCTTGATCTCCATTTGATAATCTATCTAACAAGTATGGCAACCAAGACATGTCCACCAATCTCTATAATCTCAATTATCTCTGCAACCAAGAAATAACAAAGGATGTATTAGTTCTTCCATGTCATATATAATCAAAATACATTCTTTACAAATAATTTTTACAAGTTTAATTAAAAAAACCTAATAGATTTTACCTTATTTATTTTATTCATTTTATCATATTTCTATCTTGTTTGGTCCCTCTTGACCTCCTTTGGTCATTTCAAGCCATTCTAGCCCTCTTTTGACTTTATGCATGCTTTTTTGTGCTTATTTTGGTTCCATGGTTAACCTAATTTGACCAAAATTTCCCTATTTTTTTCATAGTTGACTTCAAATTCTAAGTCAAACCTCTTATCTTCCCTTCCCTAGTACTGAGTCTTCATTATAGCCCTTACAGACTAATGAATCACTCTATTCTAGTTTTTTAGCCTATAAATTACACTAGGTTGACCCATATCTACTAGGTCAACCATATGTATTCTATGTTATTTCATCTTATTAGGTTGACCTAGTTGACCTAGTGCATTTTGTGTGTCGACCTAGTACATTTTTACCAAAATGTGCATTTCACTCACTTTCTTCCTAAGACCTTAAAACCCATTTCCTATCTTCCTATTTTATACCCTTAGAATCTAAGTTTCCTAAATTTTGACATATATAAATGATTAAAATCACATTTTATCAAAAATTCACTTAATTCAATACAAAATTCAAAAATTGGTTTAAAATCTATAGTTGCATATCTATAATGCACATGTTGCCACCTCTAAGTGTCCTCCTCATCTAGCATGTCATTCCCTCACCATCATAGCCTTGTTTGGTCTTAGAGATCTCTTTTCTCTCTTTCATAATTCAAAACACAAAATGAATTCTCTTTTTCCCTATTTAAAACCACTTTTTAACAACTCAATTCTTTCATTTATTTTCAGGCAAATTCCTTGTTTTACCTATATCTTTATTTCTACTCATCCATTTTGAAAACTGTAAAATGAGTTAAAATCATGATGATGTAAAGATTATTTTCCACTATCATATGTATATCTTCCAAAAATTTTGATTTTTGACCATTTTTTGCACTAACTTCTACAGGTTCACCTAGTGTACTCTATATTAGACACCTTTATTTCTTATAATCTACTTATTTATCTATGGCACTAAGGTAAGTTAAAAGTATGTGTTTTTAAATATAGTTATTTAATTTATCTTATTTTTTTCTTATTTCACCATATTTAGCATCAACATTGTATGTTATCATGTTTTCCTTTTAAGCACCATCCTGTGTTGCACTTACATGACACGTGATGAGCTTCAGTTGGGGCATATGTATACACATAGTATTTTAGCTTTTATTGATTACTAACACTTTATATCTTATAATAACCTATCGAGTCTCAATATATCTAAGTGCATTCATTAAAGGGTGCATCAATAAAGGGGTGGTTAGACCATCGATGCTTCATAAGATTATTATTCCTTTTTCCACTTTCCATCCACACTATAGCCTCCTAAAACCATTAAACCCAAGCTTATTATTTTTAGTTATACATATTCTTATCACTTGCTATGTTTTATCCTTTATTTCTTGACTTAACACCCTTTTGACCTATTAATTATGCTAGGTTGACTAGGTCAACCTAGCATAGTTTAGGGACTTTTTCTCTCTTTCGATTTGTTGGCCTCTTAGTCAACCTAGCACAGACCTAGAGAGTTAGACCTAAAAATATGCGAGGCCAATTGGGTCAACCTAACACAACTAATGTTCCAAAAATATTTTAGGGTAAGATATTACTATATATATAAGGTCATTTACCACCATTTAATAAGAGTGAATAATAAATAAAAAAAAGTATGAACAAACATCTGCCTATTGACCATTCTACTTATGGAATAAAGATTTAGGGTGAAATACTTTCTTTAGAGATCTGATCTCATCTTGTGGATAAGTATTTTGGATTATTGGATAGGTTGTATAGCCTAGAGCTGATTTATCTTAGTTATCATTACATACCATGACAATCTCTTGCGAAGCACCTTGGCCAAGGGGGAGATTGAGGCTCAGTGGGTTCATCTTCAAAGGTAAGCATTTCTAAATTTATTCCTCCTTTGTAAGAGTAGATAGATAATACATTTTTATTCTTCTCTTTCATGTATTAGTATTTTTATATACATTGATGTGAGTATACATCATCTAATACATGTTTAGTTTAGTTGTTTATTTGTTTTGTTTCTAACCCACACTTTGTGCCACAAGATTTGGTGTACACTAGACTAGATTTACTTTTATTATTATTAGATTAGTAAAATATTAAATCATAGGACTCTTTTAGGTTTGTTATGTGATTGTGTTATACTATAAGCTTTAGAACCCTATATCATAAGGTGTGTTATGACAAGTGATCCCCTAATCAAGTCTAGCGGATCCTCACATTGGTCAGGCTCCCACTTAATAATTATATGGCCCCAATAAGAAGTGTAGGTGTGCTCTATCCCATATAACATAGGATTGATTTATGGACATGATAAATTTCCAATTTCATACAAAAAGGACAAAGACTGAGTTTTGATTTATTATAACCAAGGGTGGAAAAATTGGATAACATTTTCATTTATAGGATACATAATATAACATGCTTCACATAATCAAATCTATATTCATGGGCTTCACCTCATAAGTATGTATAGGTTCACTTCTTCATTTATCCTAGTCATTTCACTTTGATGCATTTATAGAATAAAGGGGGTGGGGAATTTAGTCATATAAAATGTCACTTGCATGCAATGAGTGTCATTTGAGACCACCCATCCCTAGATTAAACCTAGACCTATCTTAAGGCCTCTTTAAACCCTCATTTAACTTTTTTTTGGTATTAAACATCCACATACATCCTATATTTAGTCCCAAAGCTTCCCCTAGGGATCCAATCCCCTAGTTCTCCGAGTTTTGCCACCTAGACACTATCATAGTTCTTTGGACACTAGCGTACCACGCTAGTCATCAAGGAAACCCACTAGTGTCCGTTACCTTATTTCAACCCCAAAGGATATGTTTTCAATTCTTAATACACCTAGGGTTATCTTAGACATATTTCACACTCCACATAATCACTAGAGTACTACAAATATATGAGTTTTAGCCCTTTATCCATTAGATGAAAATAAGATGCAAAATACACAAACATGCTTAGAATAAGTACTTCATAATCAAGGTTATTGATCCCTATTATAACTTAGTTCTTCATATAGTCTCTAAATCATCCCTAAGCTCAAAATACATGGATTTCTAGTCTTAATCCTCATTCAAAACACTAAATTTAACACTCATACTAGCATTCACTTACATTTACACCAAAAATTAGATTGGGAGAACCATGTCGAGCTTGATCCCCTCTTAAGGTATTAGTATGTAGGCAAATCTCAACATAGTGGGGTGTTGAGGATGTTTATCCTACCCATCTAACATCACACTTTTTCTACTTGTGCTTCTTAAATACCCTAATAATATATAGATCTAGAGCTTGTATACAAAATTAGTCCAAAATATACCATAGATAGTGAAGTAGGTTTTATCCACATAAGAATAGACCTATTAGAATTAGACATAACTACTCTCAAAAGATCACTTTAGTCCCTACACAAGAACACTAGCAATGAATAGGAGGACACTGGCATGGTGCACTACTATCCAAGGTACTTAACTACTATCTAGGAGGATTTCTAACATTGGATCATGTTTACAACAACTTGATCAACTTCTATGCTAATTTTTAACCTCCATATCATTTGTCTTAGTTAATTTCCATCTAATTACTTATTTTTGTCATTTATTAGTATTTTTTGAAATATCAAATTAAGTCAATTATTTCACAAATCAATGGTTATATTTATTACATATCTCTTCCTTAATTTACTATACTCAGACCCTTTAATAACCTAGGGTTTAAAATCCATAATCCCTTAGAAGTTAAATCAAATTTATTTTATTTCATGTATTATATGCCTGATAAGGTTATTATGTATTGCTAATTGACAAGAGCCTTTGGAACACTCTATAGTGATGTTATGTGATAAGAGATATTTTAGGTTTGTTTAGTAGATATAATTAATCATGTTCTTATATAAATAGTTATGCAATGAGTTGTTTGTAATATTACCTTATTTGGGACTAGAATTCATTAAGTAGGACAAGTTCTAGATCCATCATATTTTTTTCATATATTATGTTGAACCCAACATGATTATAACCCTTCCATTCTTAATTTTCAATCACAATCAACTAGATCAAGCTGGTCGATCGAGTTTCATCTTATCAAAAAAGGTTTCTTTTTTAATTAACTAGATTAAGTTGGTTGATCTAATATTTTTCTCTATCTATAGGTATAGTGTTGTCATCTAACTAGATAGAGCTAGTTGGTCAATTAATTTTCTCTATCTTCAAGTACAAGTTTTTTAGTCAATTGGGTCACATTGGTCAACCTAATTTTATCTTCTATTTATAGTTCTAGTTTAGCTAACTAAATCAAATCGATCAATCTATTCATTTAACTTATCTTCTACATTTTACACCTAAATAAATTTATTTTCTTGATTGTGTTAATTTATTTTTTACTTTTAACTTTCATTTTCAACTAGCTAAATTGAACTGGTCAATCCATTCATTTTTCCTATATTATACATTTTAATTATAGTCAACTAAATTGATTTGCTCAATTTTGTTTGGTTTATAATATTTGTATTTTTAGTTTTAGTAAACTATATTGATATATTTCATTTTATTTATTATTTATGTTTTTATATTTTTGCCTTTGTAAGATTAGAATCCCACCTAGATGACTTAGTCAACAAATATTCAATAATACAACTAAATCGACCTAGTCAATCATGTTCTATCTTCTAGGTTTACTCTTAATATATTAGTATTTTCATCTTATCAATATTAATTAAACTAACTTGATCTAGATATGTGTCTTTGTTTTCTATGAGAAAACTATAATCTATTTGATTGACTTGGATTTTTTGGGCCCATTTTTTCAATAGACTATCTAATTAGCTTAATCTTGATATATACTATTTACAACTAGATGAACCTTCTCAATCTTGTTTTATAGGTTTCATTTCTCAGCATAAGTAAAGGAAATTAACCTCTATTTTTCATATTAATTATAATCTATTTAAGTTTTAAAATAAATATTTGAATTCTTGTTTATTTGTTTTCATAAATTTTAACTAGGTTTCCATATAAATTATGTACCGATAGTTTTAAAACTACTTACCTACTATCATGAAGTGCTACATAATATTTTGTTCACATTTTGTCTATCATTTTTAGATATCATGGTATGATGGTCTTTCCCTAATACTCATAGCCATAGTGAAAAGATAAACATGGTCTTTAGTTTCCATGTATCTCATGATATTTCATAAATACCTAGGATTTCTATTTGTATTGAATCTTAGGAATCCATCCATCTATTTGATTTTATGGTGCATCAACTAGTAGATAGTGTTGATAATATACATCTATCTTACCCTTTAAAACTAGGTTTGGTGGACTATGTTAATTTCACTTCTTTTATAGTGAGTGATCTGAAACATTGGGCTATCATTATCCAATAAACAAGCTAGTATCTTTGGAAGCCTACATTGTCAAACACAACCTTTTAGTATAACTTCATAATCTTATTTTTGAGTAATCAATTAACATTAGTAGTGAAAAAATTAAATTTTATGTTTATTTCTTTATATTCTCTATTTTATTGTAGACTTTATCAACTAACATTGATATAAGTTTTGTGTTGTGTGTTTCAATGAGATCGACTAGCTCAATCTAGTTACCTATGTGTGAATAGACTACATCAACCAATATGACTCAGTCTTATATTTTTTAATTTATTTAATTATATTTTTAAATTAAAAAATCCAATTTTTTTAAATAAATAATGTTTTTACCTATCTATAGAGCTAAATTGGCCAACTCAATTTAGTAGATTGATCTTTTGTCTTATCTTCCCACTAGATCAACTAGATCGATCTAGTAGGTTTTTAGACTATATTAATTTATCTTGTATACCCATCTAGATTTACCAAATCAATCCAATCATCTTATAGACTATTATTATATCTTGTATGCCCACCTATATTGACTAGCTTGATCTAGTAGGTTTTTAGACTATTATTTTATCATGTCTACCCAACTAGATCAACTAACTCAATCCACTAGGCTTCCAAACTATTAATTTATCATGTATACCTAACTATATTGAATATATCAATCCAATAAGTTTATATACTATTATTTCATCATTTTTCTCAACTAGATCTATCAACTCAACCTAATATATTTCTAGACTATTTTTTTATCTTGTATGTCTAACTAGATCCACCAACTTGATCTAGTTGGTTTTTAACCTATGAACCTTTACCTATTTATTAAGTGTCCAAATAAGTTTATTTTATCAATTTATCCATCATGAAACACCTATTTGAAGTTGTATGATAAATCAAGCTAGCATGATGAGTCTTACTAATCTTCATAAAGCCTCTAAGACACATCTACCTTATCATGTGGTAGATAATCATGATATTAGTAGCATAAATTTTACTACTAGAACCACCAAATATGGGACTCCTTTTCCTCCTTCCATTAATACTTTATTCATACCTATGATAGAGGAAGAAAGCGATCTTGAATATACTAATGAAATGATCTTTTTCATCAATAAAAAACGCCAATGTCAGGGTAATGATCCCATAGTCATCTATAACCTCATGATGGGACCTCACATTGGGGATCCCTCTTCAATTTTACTTAATTTTTTATATGATTTGGGTCAACTCAGCCTATGACTTCCACCACACCTTTATCCACTATCATGACTTCTTATGTTAGCATGTCTTTATATTTTTTGCCTTCTGCATCTTCCATGCCATCCATTTACCCAAACATGTTAGGTATGACCTTTAGTGGGTCTACTTAAAATTCCCACATTAATACTTAAATTAACACAACTACTAGTGCATCTCAAATTATCAATTCTTCTCATACCATTAATGCGTCCCATGTTGCTTCCACTAGTCAAAATACTATTAACACTAATCAACTTTCATTACAAACCATAAATCAAATGGATACTTTTCAAACTAATAGTTCTAATCAAATGATGAAAATGAAAAACCAATTAATGCATTTATAAAATGATACTCAACCTAATCAATGGGGGATGAAAAACCTAATCCCCCCCACCACCCCAAGAAATGCACATGGTAATCTTATACCCCAACCACCACTTCTTAACAAGGATATTAAACAATTGAAAAATTGACCCCTAGTTCCTCAAATTGCAAAGTTGACATATGTGGCATAGTTCCCATTATCACTTATAATGGATCCACTGATTCGACCTTGCATTTGAAATCTTTCAGAAACTTATATAAATATTACTTTAAACTCAATATTTTTACCAAGATCTTAGTTAAACCCTTTTTAGGTGATGATTTAGATTGGAATAATCAACTTAAAACCCATTCTATCTCTATTTTTGAACACTTAGTCAATGCATTGGCTCAAGAATTCCAAAATATTGATCTTCCTAAAAATAGCCTAGGTCATTTTATGAATTGTGAGCAATTAAATTTTGAAATACCCCAAGTGTTAATTAAATGGTGGAAATACTTATCTAATAAAGCTAATCATAGCATGTCAGATGATAATATTTTAAATATATTCACTAACACCCTTCTCCCAAAATTACAATATCATGTGATAACTCTTTCTCTAAAATATTTAGAAGGAGCCCTTAACCAAGCCAAATGTCAAGATTTTCTTATATGATAATTTGAACCTTCACACCTTTTGATAGGAAATAAATTTCTTATGATAATTAACATAGAAATACAACTAAATATGGCATTATGGATACCTATTATTCCATATACACCATTCAATCCATTACTCATAATGATTCTATGAAGCTTATTTCTTCACCATTAATTTCCTATAATACACATCCTAGTTATACATTTTCTCAAGTAAATAATGTAGACATTCATAAACTACTTCCCTTGGAAGAGATTCAAAAGTTTCTTCATATTCCTTAAACATAAGATCTTTATCGTAATCACCCTACCAAGCATTGGTATGGTCTAAACAAATTTTATTAATATCATTCTAGTTGGGGCCATTTTCATGAAACTTATTGCCAACTAAGAACCTTTGCTATGGAATATATTCTTGGGCCTAATTTTGATCATAAAATTATCATAAGTACATTTCAACAAGCTTATGAGGTTATATTTAAGTCTCATGAAACCTAAACTAAACATGATTCCCTTAATCAATCTAATGTTCAACTTATTATTTATAAGGATCCCATTTCTAATCATCAAACTAGTACTACCCAACCTCTAACTACCAATAACATTAAAAGTTATATAGATCCCAATGCTAATATTAATTATGATAATGTTGTCAATATGAATAATATGAGTATATTAGTCTCTTATATTAATATTTATCCAACTTCAAACTAAAAAAAATTATTAACTTTGCATACTATTCAAGATTATTACCCATCTCATATTATAGAATTGGGGCACATAGAAATAATTCCAACCAATTTAATTACACAACCTACCAACTCACATGTGTCCAATAAAATGACATTGTTATACACTAATTAATTTTATGTATACATAACTTCTATCCCTCAATTAAGTCATTTACTTCTAGAATTTCTTCATCTCCTTCAAAAGAAACAATTATTAATTCAACTACATTATCTAAATCAACATAATCAGACATACTTGTTCGACCCTTATTGGCTAAATCCAAATCAAATAAACCTTACAAAATTGATTTA
>JARHVA010002343.1:0-147500 GCA_037957365.1 Torreya grandis | reverse complement strand
ATTAATGAGCCATGAAATATATATATATATATATATATATATATATATAAGGCTCATATGTTTGATATAATATAAAATGTTATAAGCATAATATAATCTCAACTCTATGGCTGTGGTTTAATCTATCCATCTAATGATGGATAGGCTATGCTACCCATAGAATCATGTGAGTTCTCTCCCTAAATAAATAACTATAGAGACTCTGTCTATGTACATAGGCCATCAATATATCCCTATAAATGGGCCACCTAGCCCTATATAGTGATAATTATCTAGATGTATCCAAATGAGTGGCCCACTCCTCAGCTAATGTTTATCATGCTCATATCTCCCCATCACCCACTCCTAGTGGTAATGCCAACTATATCACATATCCTCATCTTTGTAACTCTTATGCTGCCTCACTAACCAATCTAAACTAACTTGCATGATCAAATACATAAGGCACAAAAGGATCAATCATTTACATTATGTCATGATGTAGTAACACATCATCCAATATATGATGATGTGTCTCTTGTACCATAGCCAACCACATAGCCTCATCTGATATAGCATTTTCAAAATAGAAACCAAATGTATATTATATCACACACATATAAATACTTGATAGATCAAGTGTGTGTGTGTGTGTGTGTGTGTGTGTGTGTGTGTGTGTGTGTGTGTGTGTGTGTGTGTGTGTGTGTGTGTGTGTGTGTGTGTGTGTGTGTGTGTGTGTGTGTGTGTGTGTGTGTGTGTGTGTGTGTGTGTGTGTGTGTGTGTCTGTGTGTGTGTATTCATAACATAATAAACATCAATTAATAAAAATAACAAACTTACTAATAGTCTCTCCATCTACCCTTCCACTAAGCACCTCCTGTGAAGGATGGCTCCATGATGTGGTAAAACCAAAATATAAAACATGAGAATGATATATCCCACTATTAATCTATTTCACTATATACCAACTCATTGTAAATTATGCTAAGGGATCTCCTTAAGATAGTACATATACCTATGGTTGTGTCTCTACTAGAACCTACCTTTGTCTAGGCTATTATGGTGGTGGTCATGGTGGTAAATGAAAACCTTTGTGTGTTGTAATAATATCTACCTCTACCTCTCCATTTATTTCTATATATTCTCCTTTTTATTGTTATTATCATCATCCCTAAGGTCTCAATCAGCATGTTCATATCATAGGCACATCTCTTAATACTCCTACACCTCCACTACCTCAATGATCCCTCACATGCCACAATTAAAACTTAGGGACTAATATAGGTTACACTAGATGTGGTAACCTAAAATATCCTAGTACATGAGCCACAAGATGTGGATCCACCCACCATGTATAATGACCTATATTATATGCATGACCCTATCCCTAAAGAGTACTTGGCCATGAAGGTGAAGTATTTGTAGTACCCAAGTATAGTTTCCAAATAATCTCTCCTTAAGTGATCATATCCAACATAGGAGCATGCAGTACAACCTATAATACATGAGCTTGTATCCATCTCAACACATTAGGTAAAGTAGTGTTTATCACATGTAATAATCCTATAGGATAATACATTATAAACCTCTCATATATCCAACTTCTCAACAAAACCATAGATCCCATAGTCATATGCCCCCATGTTAAGATACTATATAAATCATGTACTAACTTCAACTAGATCATCAATCCTACATGATACATCATGCCCTACTCTAACATGGATCAATATAAGGAAACCATATATAGTGAGACCTTCCCATCTAACTGTGATAGATCACATGATTTGTCATAAGATCAAGAATGGCCATTTGGATATTCAAAATGGTTGACATATAAATATCAACCAATCGAACATGTAACCCACCAATATATCTCTTAGATCCAATAATTCATAAGGATGGTTCTCATCTCTCTATATTTATCTTAGGAGTATCACAAATCATAAATTTACTTACAATTAAAAGTCCTAATAGTGCATAGACATCATATAAGCTGATACCCACCTCAATGGTGTCTAAATCCACTAGCCACCTAAAAGTGTTGGTTAACTACTCCCACATCCCTAAGAACATGGAGACAAACTCAACACTTAGCAAAATACATTGCATTTTCATGATACCCTAAAAGTCCAATGTCATCAATTATGTTCAATCAGCCACTATCAATCTCTTTAATAAATAAGGTAACCAAACTACATCAATTGATTTCCATAACCTCCATCACCTTTGTAAAATATAAAACAAAAAATCACTGTCATATCTCTACATTAAAAAATCATCAACTATATTATTAAAATCAACAACACCAATGTTTAAATCTAATTTAATTACTTCATCAACCCATTTTGTCTATTTTTTTATTATTTTCTATTATGTCAGCCATATACCTAACTATATCAGCTAAGGATATATCTTCTATTATGTTATCCATGTACCTAACTACATCGTCTAATATTAATTTATAATTACATCATCCTAACACTACATAGTTGGCTAATTTGCCTAATGCAGTTGACCAATTTACATAACATAGTTGGCTACTTACTATGAAGTCACGCAATGAATCTACATAGTCAATCATCTCCCATAATAAGGAATCCACCTAAATAAATGCCTAGTCATCCATGTTATACATTATTAGTCACCTTTATCCTTTTACACTATATTTTCTAAGATATACACAATCAGCCACTTACAACCCAAATAGATTATCTTGCTAATATGCAGTCGACCACTAAAAATAACTTGCCTATTTAATACTACATTAGCTTGGTTGATCCCATTTCTTTTTTGTGATTAATTTTAACTAACTCATCATTTATACCCAAGATAACTTTTTCCTTTTTGTCCTCTACCCATTTTTTATCATAAATTCTACATTTTTGGGGAAAATTCTACTACATAGATTTGCCTTGGTATCTAATTTTCCATATCTACTTCATTTACAACTAAAAATGATAAAAAAATTGTATTTAATACACCCCATACCTAGACTAAGTTAACAATAACTTCAATATTTCCTCCTCCTCATGTTCCTCACATCCATGCCATCATCACTCGCATCACACCTCTAGGCCACACAAAGCTTTGTTTTCTCAAATTAGTAAATATTCAAATTAATGGTTAAATTTCTATTATGTATTCAAAAAATTAAAATTCTTAACCTTAAAATTATTTACCAAAAAAACCATTTTTTACTCATAAATTTGTTTCTACAAGATCTTTTCATAAACCACAAGAAGTCTTAGAATCATGACAATGTAAAGAATCTTTCCATATTTACCACATATTTTGAAAAAAAAAAATCTTATTTTTTAGTGTTGTCTCTTACTTTGTACATCAGATGCCTTTTTCATCTACTTCACATTCATCTTCTTTTAAATCGCAACATGGTAGTGAAGGTATATATTTAAAATTTATTTAATTTCATTTTTTTATTAAAGTTAAAGGTGGGGTTTTTTCTTACTAGGTAACCCAATCCTTACAAGAAGATCTAATACAAAATAAATTTATAAAACTCACTAATACCACTATACTAATAATACAAAGCTAATCTTAAAAATAGCTTAAAATAGCTACAAGCATCCCTAATACAACTCGAATACATTAGTAACATCTCCAAAAAGTGAGGTGCAACCAAAAACATATTACGAACACTCTAACTATTTGCATTCCCTACCACATCTTCTTAGAAACTTTTCATACATTTCAAATTAGATTCTATATAAAAAATAATATTTTCCTTATATATGTGTTTAAAACACTCATTACATTAAATATGCTTACTCTTATAAGTATTATTCAAATCTATCAAACTTTCCAAGTGAGACCTTAAATTTTCCAAATTCTTAATACCTTCATGCATAGTTGCTTTTATATAATTGACCAACTAATTAATTTTTTTATTTATATTATCATTCTCACACTCCAAAGCCCCAATCCTATCCCTGAGTCTTTGGATTTGAGTACTATAGTCTTTATCCATGTATTTTTGACTCAAATTTTCATTATCTTATTGAAGGATTTTAAGTTTCCCCTTGAGTTCTAAAGCTCCCTCATGAACCATATCATAATATATTTCTAAAAATCTAATCATTCAATCTTAACTATCTTTTACTTACCCTTTAAAGGTTGAGTAACATAACTAAAAATCTCATTTAGATTATGTGTTTGAGTTACCAAATCTTCCACCCCTACCTCCTTAGGAACATCTATTACTTTCCTTTCACCTTTATCGGAATTATCAAATAAGTCATTGATTCTCTCCCTTTTAATGTCATTATGAATATTTGGCCCCTTTCTATCTCCCAAATCACCATTTAATAGAATAGGATGCCCATTCAAAGAACCTGCTTTATCTATGTTGATTACCTTCTACCTAGTCCCCAAAGAAACCTTATCATCACTTCTCAAGTGGTTATTGATGTTAGTACCTTTAGTTTTGGAAGAGTTATTATTACTATCTTGAGCTTTTGGTAGAGGACTGCTAGCCAGGTATTTTATCTAAACCCTTTGAAATTTTCATATATCATCCTTTCCTTTGTGGGGTTTGGGAATGTCAAGATATATATGATTCATTCATTTAAAATACTCATGGATTAGTAATATGACACCTTGATGTTGAGGAACAAAATATTTACCCCTTTTGACCTTGTCAATCAAGGTTTCTAATGATTAAAGGATATAAAAATGAAATCTCAATGGAATGGCATGTCTAGAACTATTTTAAAAGACAAATAATGACCAATGCACCACATTTTACCTGCCTTCTAGTGTAATGTATTTCATGATGTAATAGGCCACATCTCCATAGGATCTTAATAAACATTCTCTATCAAACCCACGATGTAACTCTTCTAGTGTTTTTCCTTCCATCAAAAAATTAGTTCTCTTTTTTTGTAATCTCTATCAGTCTTGTTAACTATAGTCACCTTCATGTCCAACATAGTAACATGAGAAATAAAGTCTTCAAATATATCTAGTAAAACCCCATTAATATTGATCATTCTATTATCCCAAGAATTAGCAAATAGAGCTAAAACATGTTTGTTGTGACCTTTTATTTGATGTATTAAACTAGTCATTCCTCTAATTTGAAAAATATTCCAAACCTCCTCATTATTATTCACTCATCAAGAATATTTAGCTCAATTCTATTAATAAGCCCCATGATAATATGAAGAACAAAATTATAGATCTTTGTCATAAAATAGGGTGTTTTAAAAATCCCTAAATGATAAATTATTTTCCTACTTAATTGCCTTAGGTCATTCCACTTAAATCCTTTATTATAATTATTAAATCCTCAAAAATACTTTAATCTCTGATGACTCCACCCCAGAGTATTGATAACCTTCTCCTTAGGCCCATTCCACTTGTGTTTAGAATTGAAACAATAATAATTCATGATATACATAAAATGTAATATCTTAAAAATATTATTGTAATAAGAATGAAATTTATTTATGGAGTAGACCCCAACACTTGAATAGATGAAAATCATCTCTTATAAATGATTATTATGAGCTTCATCATTTATCTTATGATAGATATCTTGAGGCAACTCCTCTCTCAAATTCCAGTAATTAAAACTTGAAGAAATCACTCCCCTATTGGTAAACCAATTGATAACAGTATTGCCTTATCAATAAACATGTTGAATGATCATCTCATAATAAGACTCTATAATAGATATAGATTCATCCATAATCCATTTGATTCTCCAATTCATAATTTTTTTCTTATTCATGTAATTTATTATATTTATCGAATCCCCCTCAATGATAAGATGTTGAAAAACTAATTATTTGACCAATTTTAACCCCCAAAGGGTAGAAAGAACTTCTACCCAATGATTATATTTCACCCCCATATATCTAGAAAATTTACTAATAGATTCTCCTTGATGATCTCTTAGAATACCTCCTCCTCTTGAGGGCCATGAGTTTCCCTTAGAGACCCCATCAAAATTCAATTTTATCCACCCTACAAGAGGGGCTTTTCACATAGTCCTCTTTCTGATTTCATCTTTTGGATCAATACTCCCAATGTAGAGAGAATCTATTTTTTAATTTAAATCCACTTTTTTTTCACTTATATGTGTTTTTTCCCCTTTTCCTAAATACATTAATTTAAAATTTTCCATAATGGCAAATAAAATATTATTAACTAACACCACAATTGAACACTTTATATTCCTAAAAATTGTGGTATTTATTTCATACCAGATTCCCCAAAGCACATGCAAAAGAGTGAGATTCTATATTTTATTAAAGATGTCATTAATAAGAATAAAATCCAAGGATTTCCAAACATCTAATAGAGAACCAAAGAAAACCCAAAGAACTTTAAATTTGTCCAGTTAAAAACTCTAGACCTCAAAAGAGAAAGGACAATCAATTAGAAGATGGGAAAACAATTCATTATCTTTTTCACAGCTATTAACCAACATGAAACCTATTTTCCTCAAATTATCCATAGTCAATAATTTGTTTTGAATTTTAATCCAAAGAAAAAAATTCACTTTAGGTAAGATTAACTTATCCCATAATATATCTAAATTTATTTCATTTCATAGAAGGTATGTAACTAAATTATAACCAAAATTCACTTGATAATGTCCATAAATATACTCATTATATATCAATTCATCATCCTTGATAGTGCTCAATAAATGATGCATTATTATCAATTTATTTAGATTATCTAGGGTCAGATTGTCATCATTATCTAGATTTTTAATGCTTAGATTTTTCCATCTTCTAATTCCTTCAATTATCTACCAATAATCATGAATTTTATTCCCATATTTCCTTTGCATGATATCTTCAATACACTACCATGGTTATAATCTATTTAGTGATTAATCTACGATCCATTAATCCTCCCATAATTTGACATGATTCCCATTTCCCACCTACCATTTAGAGCCAGTAGATATTACATATTTTCTAACCCCCAAAGGGTAGTAAGAGCTTATACCTAATGATTATATTTCACCCTCATATCTCCATCAAACATAACAATATATGTTCCTTGATGATCTCTTAGAATACCTCCTCCTCCTGAGGGCCTTAGGTTTCCCTTGGAGGCCCCATCAAAATTGAATTTTATCCACCCTACAGGAGGACATTTTCACTTAGTCATCTTTCTAATTTCATCTTTTAGGTTAATATTCCCAATGTAGAGAGAATACATTTTCCAATTAAAAGCAACTTATTTTTCAATTATGTGTGATTTTTTTCCTTTTCCTAAATATATCTCTTTAAAATTTTCCAAAATGTCAAAGAAAATATTATTAGCTAACACCACACTTGAACACTTCCTATTCCTAAAAATTATGGTATTTCTTTCATACTAGATTCCCCAAAGCACATGTGGAAGAGTGAGATTCTAAATTTTATTCAAGATGTCATTAATAAAATAAAAATACAAGGATTTCCAAACCTCTAATAGAGAACCAGAGAAAACCCAAAAACTTTAAATTTGTCCAAGGAAAAACTCCAAACCTCAAAAGAGAAATAACAATCAATTAGAAGATGAGAAATTGATTCATTATATTTTTCACACAAAAGACACCTATTAACCAACATGAAACCTATTTTCCTCAAATTATCCATAGTCAATAATTTGTTTTGAATTATAAGCCAAAGAAAAAAATTCACTTTAGGTAAGAGAAACTTATCCCACAATCTATCCAAATTTATTTCATTTCTTAGGTTTATAACTAAATTATAACTAAAATTCACTTGATAATGTCCATAAATAGAATATTTCCATATCAATTTATCATCCTTGATAGTGCTCAATAAATGATTCATTATTATCAATTTATTTAGATTATCTAGGGTCATATTGTCATCCTTATCTAAATTTTTAATGCTTAGAGTTTTCCAGCTTCTAATTCCTTCAATTATCTACTGATAATCATGAAATTGATTCTCATATTTCCTTTGTATGATATCTCCAATACACTACCATGGTTATAATCTATTTAGTGATTGATCTAGGATACATTAATCTTCCCATAATTTGACATGATTCCCATTTCCCACCTGACATTTAGAGCCAATAGATATTACATATTTTCTAACCCCCAAAGGGTAGAAAGGGCTTCTACCTAATGATTATATTTCACCTCATATCTCCAATAAACATAAAAACACATGTTCCTTGATGATCTCTCAAAATACCTCCTCCTCCCAAGGGCCTTAGTTTTCCTTTGGAGGCCCCATCAAAATTCAATTTAAGCCACACTACAGGAGGAGATTTCCACTTAGTCCTCTTTCTGATTTATCTTTTATATCAATACTCCCAATGTAGAGATAATATATTTGCCAATTAAAATCCACTTATTTTTCAATTATGTGTAATTTTTTTCTTTTCCTAAATACATCACTTTAAAATTTTACAAAATGTCAAAGAAAATATTATTAGCTAACACCACACTTGAACACTTTTTATCCCTAAAAATTATGGTATTTCTTTCACACCAGATTCCCCAAAGCACATGTGAAAGAGTGAGCTTCCATATTTTACTCAATATATCATTAATAAAAGGAAAATCCCATGATTACCAAACTTCTGATAGAGAACTAGAGAAAACCCAAAGAATTTTAATTTATCCAAGAAAAAGCTCTAGACCTCAAAAGAGAAAGGACAGTCAATCAAAATATGGGAAACTGATTCATTATCTTTTTCACACAAAGGATACCTATTATCCAATGTGAAATTCAACAATTTGTTGTGAACTACAAGCCAAAGAAAAAAATTAACTTTGGGTAAGAGTAACTTATCCCACAACCTATCCAAGTTTATTTCATTTCTTATAAGGTCTGTAACTAAATTGTAACTAGATTTCACTTGGTAATGTCCATCAATAGACTCTTCCTATAACAATTCATCACCCTTGATAGTTCTTAGTAAATGGTGCATTATTATCAAGTTATTTAGATTATCTAGGTCAGATTTTCATCTTAATCTAAATTTTCAATGCTTAGAGTTTTCTAGCTTCTACTTCCTTCAATTATCTACCAATAATCATGAATTTGATTCCCAAATTTCCTTTGTATGAGATCTTCAATATGCTACCATGGTTTTAACCTATTTAGTGGTTGATTTATGATCCATGAATCCTCCCCTAATTTGACATGATTCCTCTTTCCAACTTGCCATTTAGAGTTAGTAGATATTACATATTTGTTAGCAATTAGGAAATTATAGAAATGAGAGCCATGTACAAATTGTTCATCTTTCATAAGACAAATGGGTTCTTTCCCATCTAGATATTTGAAACTTAAGATCTTGTCCCAAGTATTGTTATTTTTTTATAACCTCCAAACAAATTTAGAGGGAAGAGATTTATTCATCCAATTTAGTCTTTTAACATCCAAACCTCCCTAATGTTTATCCATGAAAACCTTTTCCCATGCTAAAAAATACATTCTATTTCTATCTTTAGCCCCTATCCATAAGAAATTTATTTGAATTTTTTCAAGTTTAACTTCAATAAACATAAGAAATTTAAAAAGAGATAAAAGGTAAACCAAAAGGCTTTAAAAAACACTTTTAATAAGCAAGACTTCTCCCACCTAAGAAATAAGCTTCCATTTTTAACTAGCCAACTTCCTTTAAAATCTTTCCACAAGTGGATTCCAAGTTATGAGGGGTAGATTTATACTAAAAATAAGCATGTCAAAATAAGAATATTTCATCTACTTAATTTGACAACCCAAAGTATATATTATTATAGTTTGTCTTCCCATTGGTGTTTTGAATAACAATATAGAACATTTTTCAAAATTCACTTTTTGGTTAGAAGTTTATTCACACATGTGTAAAGTTTTATTTAAAATTTTGACTTCCATACTAGCGGCCTCTTCTAGAAGAATAGTATCATATATAAATTATTGATGAGTTATCATATCCACATTCCTAATAGGATTTAAATCATTTAACTCCCCATTTCTCACTACATTCAAGATAAATCTACTCAATGATTCATCCATAATGATGAAAAATAAAGGTGAGATTAAATCCCCTTATCTAACTCCTTTACCACTTTTGAAGAAGTTGTGAGCCACCCAATTCACTAGGATTGAAAACATGTAAGTAGATCTACAAAATCTTATATTTTTTTAAATTTATCGTAAAATTTAAACTGTCTCATGATTCTATCTAAAAAATTCTAGTCCAATTTATCGTAAGCTTTAGCCATGTCAATTTTTACCACAATTATAGCCCTTTCAATTTTATCCATTAAATGAACAAATTAATGAACCACACTAATCTCATCTTAGATTTGTCTTCTAGGTATAAAACCCTGTTGCTAAGTATCAATTATAGATTCCATAGGATGTTAAAATCTTGCATAGAAAATCTTTGTGATAATCCTGTATTTTGATTTATAAAGACTAATAGGACAAAAATCAAAAAAATTAACACCTTACTTCTTAAGAATTAAAACTAGAAAAGTGAGCTTGAATTCCTTTAGCATCTAAAAGTATTATTAAAATTCATTTACCACATCCACCACATCATCTCCAATAATATATCAAAAGGTATGAAAAAAGGCTATAGCATAACCATCAAGATGCAAATCTTTATCTGGGTTCTTTTTAGAAATTACAACTTTAAGTTATTCATTATAAGTAGTAGTAACAAGGGAGAGATTATTCTCTTGAGACACCAATTCTAGAATAACATGCAAAAATTCTTGTTCATATTAGATATTCCTTTTTAAATCATCTTTAAATATATTTTTTTTAAATCACACTTTCTTAGTTGATGAAATTCTTGCCATAAATTATTTGACCTTCTCTATCCTCAATTTCCCTAAATGATTTATGAGCTCTATGCTTCAAAGTTGACATATGAAATTAATGAGTATTTATGTCCCCCTCCATGAGCCAAATATTCCTAGATTTTTGTCTCCATAGACTCTCTTCTCTATTAGCCATCGTATGAAAATCACAAAGGAGATATTTTTCTTCATTTTATGAGGCCATATCATAATAATTAATTTTAATTTTAGATTCAAGTGATAAATTTTCTTCTTTTAAAGTTTTTTTCTAAATAATGACATTTTTAAAGACTTGTTTATTCCAATGATAAATTTAACATTTCATTTTTTCATTTTTTTATCCAAAAAAAACATATACAATCCATTCACCATTGGGGACCACCATTTCATAATTATTTTTGGTCAAACTTAACCTACATGCAAAAATTTTGCCTAGATGGATTGGGCCACTCTCCTAGACCATTCAGTGACCTCTTGCCTTCATGAGTAGTCTCTTTCTCATCCTAAATTGTTGATGTAGTGAATTATCTTGGAAGGTCTTGGTTTGGTGTTGGGAGATATTGAGAGGAAATCTAATGTCTCTCTACTAAGAGAGAATTTGAAGGCTTGATAAGTCATCAATGATTTTGGTAGTACCTTTTTGGTAATAGTTTTGAAGGCTTGGAATAGAACATACTAAGCTATGAATATGCTTAGTCGAGCTATAAACATATTATAAATATTATTTGAATATAAATTAAATATTATCCAAGATACTTTAAATATTTTTTATTGAGCTATGAAGCTCTAGGCAGCTTTGAAGATGCTTTGAATATGATCTAGACTGCTCTGAATATATTTTATTATGCTATGAATCTCTAAGAAGCTCTAAAGATGATATAAATATTCTCTAAATATATACCTAAGAATATTTGATTAAGCTTTGAATATGATCAAAATATGCTTTGAATATCCACCTTAGTAGCTCCAAAGATGCTCCATTAATGATCCAAAGAAGAGGTAGTCCTAGTCTAGTAGATTATCTAATGGTGGAAAGAGAAGACTAGATTAATGACCCTAATCAATGTTATTAACCTATTTTAGTACCTTAACCATACTCTTTTATGCCTCTATAATAATTTTTTAATGAGATGATCCTCTCTAGGAAAAAATTAGTTTTTTGGCTCTTCTAGCTCAAAAACATCACCTATAGCTAGCTCAAGTGCCTTGAGATCAAAGTGTGAGAGCTATTAGATCATGAGGAAAGTATTTGGGAACCATGAAATTGATTATGATAGGGTTTGGGTAAAATAATAAGTTTTTATATCTTCTAATATATAGGGAGAGGCATTTACCAATTTTTCCTACAACTAATACCCCAAATCTCCACCTATAGCCAAAGGAAGAACATCAACAGTGTTTTATTGAGAAAATGAAGGAAGGTAATGCAGGTCATAAAATAATATTAAGTATAAATTATTAAAATATATGTAAAATCAATGTGGAATTATTTTTAAATTTATAACAAGCATCTTCAATTATGTAAATAGAAATGACCACCTACATCTGCATCTTGGCTTGAACTAGCAAGTGAAGTGATGGGTGAACTTAGTTTCCATGATAGTGATAGTGAAGGTAAGATATAATTAAATAATACTCCTTTCAGGGTTTTTAAGGATAATAATTTTTTTCTAGATGCATGAAGATTTATTGAATATATCATACATAGAATAGTGTTAAGAAGTTCATTAACCTAGTGTGCTCTCACAAGCATCATATGGAGATCTCTTTATGAAGGTTGCAGGGTTGTATAACTAGATGAATATGATTATTAAAATATAAATATTGATATAATCACACTCTAAATATAAATAAAATATTATTCAAGCATGGCCAAGTTTGAGGAAATGGTTTCAGACCATATACATAGTCATAAGCTTGAAGGCTAATTTGGAGAAGATTTGAAGAGTTAAAGATGTTAGTGAGGTGATCTAACCTTCAAAGTTGGTACAAAGGGTAATTATGAAATATGTTAGGTTTTTATGATATATATTTGATACATATATAGAGGTAAGTACCCCATATTTTTTTATAGACTTGAGGTACTCTACAAGTCTTTCACATAAGCAACCCATTTATAGTTTTGAGAAATTTATGATTTTAGAGAATCTATAAGAGGAGTTAGGTTCTAATTTATGGTAAATATGATCATGATATGTATATAAATATTAATATTCCATAATTAATTAGTCATAAATATCTTGATCATCCATTTTTTTGTTACATACCTCGTATAGTCATAAATAGTCATTCCCTTAGGTACCCACTAGCTAATTTTGAGAAAAATGAGATTTAAGGCCTCTAGAGGCATAATCAAGATATGAATATTAGTAAATGTGGTGATAATTAGTTTTTATAAGTTATAATTTTATTTTATAGGTCACAATAATAGGATAATCATCTATTATTTTGTCACAGTCTTATGCTTATCTGTTGACAGTCACAATTGGAACTCAGAAGGGTTTTTTGAAGAGTTAAGGTATGACAAATGGTTTAAACCTCATGTGAGAATTTTTGAATAATATTAGGGTGTTTTAATTCTTATCACACCTGGTGATAGTAATAACATTAAAATTTTAAATTCAAAATGAAGAAAAGTGAAAATTTGTAAAATTCAAGTTTTTAGCATGCGAGTGGAGATAGTTGGAAAAGGCATTTTTAATATGTTTAAAGAATTTAATGATAAAATATAATGATTGGATATTTTTTATGGTTATTTAAAAGTCCAAAAAAAAATAATTAGGTATTGATACATTATAAATCTTAAGATTCACCTATTTATTGCTCCCTGTGTCTCATAGTTCATAATTTATGAGTGTGTAGTAGGTCTAAATATGTGATTTTGATTAGTTTTCATGGTTAATAATGGGAAAATAATGATTGTAATATTTTTTATGGTAAATATTGATGATAATTAAAAAATAATTAAGTCTTTGAACCTCATAAAACTTGAGAAAATGACAAAACTCAAACCTACACATGCTCAAAAATTTGACAAGATAGGTTGAGGCAACCCCAAAAGATGCATTTTTTAAGTTCAAATAAATAAAATTAATTTAAATTTTACATGGAGGTATATTTTGTTTTTATTGAATTGTTATAAGTAGTCTAATTCCACTACTATACTTCAAAATTAAAAAAAGTAGGTTTTCATATCTTCATTTATGGAGTCTGTGCTCAAAACCAGGTCTAAAAGAGCCTTTAGTAGAGGTCAAAAGGAGGATTTATGTATGTAAAAGTGATAAAAATTTTATATAAGATACACCCAAAAAAAATTATTCAGCTTTAAAATTCAAAAAATACTCTAAGTGGCTCAAATTAGGAAAGAGACCCCATATACCTACTTGTGCCTAAGAGGCGGTAAACCTTCCCAAACTAATTTAAAGAGTTTCCAAGTGAATCATAGGATGATAATGGTATAAAAGGAAGGATGGGACACAAAAAAAGAGTATTTAGTATAAAATAATATCATTCAAGCTCCCAATCACCATGGAAAGGCCTAAAATCATTACAAACTACCAAAGTGCCTATTTTGACCAGTTTTGAGGTTTTAAGCTCATAAGCCCATGAAATGACCATGAATCACTTAAATACCACCTATATAATGTAGGAAACTCTCTCAATATCATTATTTAACTATGTTTAAGAATAAATTGACATGTGTGGGTGCTTAAGAGGCCCAAAATGGCTTAAAATGCCCATTTTATAGGTTTTCAAAGGAGAGAAATGGTAATTATGTATGAAATAGGATTGATGGGACCTAAATCACCATTATATGGAACATTGATTTATTAATATGGGTTAATAGGGTGCCTTGTTGAGCTAAAAGGTCAAAAAGTCAAGTTTTCTAAAAATTTATGAATGGTTACAGGTTTAATGGAGATTTCCACCATTGTTATAGCTCTTAAAGGTGGCCTAAATATTCATTTTATTCCTAATATGAATGATATGGATGTCTTTAAGCCTTTTTTAGGTCCAAAAATGGTTCTCATAGCAACAAATAGCCTTGGGATTAAGTTCTTGCATAACTAGTTAAAGGTAGTATGAGCTTGAAGACCTCCATTGATGGAGTCTAGGAGATTTTCAAGTTTCATGGGGTCTTTTTCAGGTTGGAGGAGACAAATATGAGTAGTAATAAATAATAAAGAACAAAAATTTTGCCCTTAAATTCAGTAAAAGCATAAAATGTTAGAATGACTAACCATGTTGCCAAGTTGCCAACACAAACCAAATGGAGATGGGGCATAGAAATAAAGTTGAAGAGTATTGATGGAGAATTTAAGGAATCATCTATATATATTGAGATTTTTTTCAAGCATTAATGGAGCATTTAAGGAGGCTTATATATATTTGAAGACTTTTCTAAAATCTAGTGGAGTGTGACATCATTTGTCTTCAAAGAATTTTGTTCTTCTAGTGTCTTTCTAGGCTAATGGGAGAGCTTGAATACCCTTTTGACCTTTGAGGGTTAAATGTATAAGAGAGTATCAATGATTAGTTAATTTAAATGTTGTTAAGACTCCATGGAAGGTAGTTGAGTGACATTTATTGAATTCTAAGAGCTTTCTTCTTCTCTCTCTTCCCTTTTCTCCTATATATCCCTTTTCTTCCCCATTTGTAAAAATATACTCACATTTGACAAGGAAAAACACTATAATTTTATTTATAAATATCCTTTTGAAGTAATAATACAACTTATTTATCATCTCTCTTGATTGTATCTAGTGATCTAATTAGTTGGTGCATGATTGCTTTGTGGAGAGCTATTCTTCCTTGCTAATTGTCCTTTTTTTCTTACCTTTTTGTAGGTATTCCACCATTGTTATAGGTCTATGATTGTGATTTTTTGTCTTTAATGAAGGTATAGTGTGAGTTTGATACTCCTCCATGCTTCATCTCTTGTCTAGTGGGCCTAGTTTTAGAAAAATTGATGCAAAATGACCAATTTGAGAGATTGTGTGACTGAGGGTTCTCTTTGAACTGCCTTAGTGTTATTTTCATACAAATTAGAGTGTATTTAATTTTTTTTCATCACCTTATTTATGTTTCTTATTCATAATTTGTAAACCTTTTATCCTTTTTCCAAGCATAATTAGTAGTTTAGGTGAGATACCAAGAAGAGCCAACCTTCTCTGGAGGTTGAACCCCATCACAAGATACCCAAAGCCTAGGGTTGATCCAATTTTATAACCAAGAGTGAGAGATCCTAAATAAACCTCTCACAAGGGTGAAAATTTATTCTATAATAGTTTTTGGCATTCCTGATAGGACTACTACATTTTTCACTTCATTGAAGGTTTCTTGGTGTTTCTCTTCAATGTAATCAACCTTCAGAGGCATGTTTTCAAAAATAAATGGTGACTCCACTATGAACATTGGCTGGTCATGCATCCTAAGTACCTAAAATCAAAACCTTTGTATGTATACTAAAACCTCTTTTGATCAACATGTTTATTCTCTACCTCAACATCACTCATATCAGGCTAATAACATTTATGTGTTTCCCCCAAGTGGCCTTTAAACAACCTATCAACCATTTCATGGACTTTGAATCCATCTCATACCTGAATATGACCAAAATCATCCTCCTTGGAATTCAAATCATTCCTCTCATCCCCCTTGTCAAGACTATGTTTATCCTATTACATCATTATCAGGATTCAAACAAGCAATATGGAGTTGATAAGGGATATTGGTAGGGGTTTATAAATTTCTTCAATCATCCATATTCATTTTATATGAGAGTCAAGGAGTTATCTTTAGTTGGTTAAGGACAAGTAGTCATTTTTTGAGGGTAAACAATGGGCAATTTTTGAGAGGGAAAACAAAGTGTGTTTGAGAAGCATAGTCCAAAGCTTAGACAGTGTGTTGATATCTTATGAAGATCAATGACCTCATTTAAATAAATAATATGTTTCCTCTCCCCTCTAGGAGCCTCAATTTCAACCTTTAAGACCTTAAAATCATCCTCTATCCAACTTTGTCAAGGCCCATCCTTTTCAAGAATCAGAGAAGCAATACTAGACCAAAGGAGAGTAATCATGAAGATCAATAAAGAGGTTACACTTGGACAAAAATTCCCCATTTATGCCATGAAGGGGATAAGGATATTCTTTCATGAGTTTTGGAGTGTGTGCCCATTCCAAAACTTGGACAAGAATTCCCCATTCATGCCATGGAGGGGATAAGGATATTCTTGCATGAGTTTTGGAGTGTGTGGCTTTTCATGAATCAGAGAAGCAATACTAGACTAAAGGAGAGTAATCATGAAGATCAATAAAGAGGTTACACTTGGACAAGAATTCCCCATTCATGACATGGAGGGGATAAGGATAGTCTTACATCCATTAAAGAAGGTGACTATCCATATGTTGATAAGCTATTAATGAAGGAGTGGGTACTTTATATTGAAAAGGAGTTAAAGTATTGGGAGAGAGAAGATGTCAAACCAAAAAAAATTAGTTTACCCTCTCCTAATACTACCCACACTCTCCTTCAAAATAATGAAGCCATCCCATCATGGATCTCTCCTTATTCAAGAATAAGAAGACAATAAGGTGTTTATACCATATACATTTTCCTTATAAAAATTATTCAAGGCATAGAGATGAAGGAGGAGGTGTTGGTTGTGGTGACCCAAGAATGAGTCTTAGATAAGGAGAAAGTTTTAGTTTAAAAGGAAAGTGGTTTATGCATAGCTTAGATTAATTAGTTTGATTTACAAGAGTTTCAATAATCCCTCTCCCATACTCAAGATCCACTAAAGACACCTCTCAAGATCTTGAGTTGGAATAGTACTCTCCTAAGTTGCAATTAAAGTGAACCTCTTCACCCTCCCACCATCTCCCTATTGGATAAAGAACCTATTTTACTAATTATAAAGGAGGATCTTATAGTCATAAATGAACCAAAAGAGGATAATACAAGTTTTTATGATGAGGATATCATAATAGGCATCCCACTTAATTTAGAGTAGGAAAAATCAGGTTTGGATTAGCCTTCTTGGCATGACTTTGATACTAATGAATTAGATCCTAAAGAGGACAATCCTAAAGTTAAATATAGGGGAGACATTGAATGGAATAATAAATTTCCATTATACATAAATGAAAAAGAGGATCAGAACCAGGTACTAAGGTTGGTTCACTTCAAAATGGGGTGTGAATTGAAGATATCCTTGATATGTTGGACCTAAAGGAAGATAAATCAGACCTTGAGCAAGACAAGTGTGATATTTTAGACCTTAGTTGGTCAAATCAACCCTCATTTACAATTGAAAAACAATATGTAATATTTAGTGAGGTTGATGAAGGATACATATCAAGTGATCAAGTGATACAATTTAAGAAACATACTAGTGAAGATCTCAAAGAGTTGTGGTAACAATTCAATGCCATAACCAAAGAGTTTGAGGAGGCTAAGAGACATGTCCTTCTTCCAAAAAACTATGATCATTTTACTTTAAGCATGATCAATCATAATTTGCACAAGAATAAGGTGGAATAATATGGTATTTTTGAGCCATCAAGTGAACAAAATATAGTTTATCCTAAGAACATGAATGAAGTCTTTTTGCATGGTTTTTCAAGAGTGGTGAACAACATGAAGAAATTATTGAACCAATAAGGGATTTTTTCTACATTGGAGACATGTTTTTCCCTCTCCATCCAATAGAGATCAATATAAAGGATTAAATAATCAATAATTTTAGTCTACCTATCATGATCTCACAAAATTAGGGTACCTCTTGTCCTTGTCTACTACAAGTAAATGATGTTAAAAGATTCCCATTTGATCCAGGAGGAAGGTACATGTAAGTTTTAGTTGTATAGTATTATACTTCCCTCTAAGTGCTTAATGCACATCCTTTCTATTTTGTTGTGTGTTTCCCTTCCCTATTTACATTAAACACGTTATTATTTTGGTTTTGAGCTGTCTTTGTTAGTTTAAGAGTTTCAATTAGAAGATTTGCAAGCTTGTGATCAATTGAAAATCAATTAAAAGACATGTGTGAATCCATATTCCTAATGGATAGACTAAGGAAACTAATATTTTTCATAGATAGGAATAAAATCACAAGAGGTCACTAGAAATATTGGCCAAAATTGGCCTACATATGAAACTTTTACCTAGATGGATCAAGCCAACTCTCCTAGACCATTCAGTGACCGCTTACCTTCATGACTAGTCTTTTTATAGTCATAAATTATTAATGAAATGTAGTATATTGGAAGTTCTTGGTGTGGTGTTGGAAGATGTTGATAGGAAACCTAATGTCTCTCTGTTGAGATAGAATTAGAAGGCTTGAGAAGTCATCAATGGTTTTGGAAGCACCTTTTTGGTAATAGTTTTGAAGACTCAACATAGAACATAATGAGATTTGAAGATGATTAGTTGAGATCTAAATATGATCCAATCTACTTTGAAGATGTTATATTGAGATATAAAGCTATAGGTATCTTTGAAGATGCTCCGAAGATCCACCTATGCAACTCTGAAGATGCTTTGAATATGCTCTAGGATGCTCCAAAGATGTTCTATTGAGATATGAAGCTCTAGATAAATTTGAAGATGCTCTAAAGATCCACATAGGCAGCTATAAATATGTTCCAAATATTCTCCATATGTTCTTCAAATAAGCTCTGAATATGCTCTGAATATGATCCAAAGATCCACTTAGGGAGCTTTGAAGATGCTCCATTAATGCTTTGAAGAAGAGGCAGTCCTAGTGTAGTAGATGATCCAATAGTGGAAAGAAAAGACTAGATTCATTACCCTAATTATTATTCTCAACATTATTGATTTCCTTCCCCATCCTCTTTTAGGCCTCTATAATCATGTTTTTGTGAGAAGATCCTCTCTAGGCAAAAATCAGTGTTTTGGCTCTCCTAGCTCAAAAACATCACCTATAGCCAACACATGCCTTGAGAGCCAAGTTTGAAAGACATAATATCATGAGAAAAGTATTTGGGTACTATAAAATTGATTATTATAGGGATAAGGTACAATAATAAGTGTTAAAATATATGGGGAGAGGCATTTAACAATTTCACCTACAACCAATACCCCAAATCTCCACCTACAACCAAAGGAAGAACATCAACAGTGCTTTGTTGAAAAAATAAAGGAAGCTAATTTAGGTCATAATAGATATAAAGGAGAAAATATTCCAATATATTTGAAATTAATATTGAATTGGTTTTACATTGATAACAAGCATCTTCAAGTATGCAAAAAGAAATGACCACCTACTACTACATCTTGGCTTGAACTAGCAAGTGAAGTGATGGGTGAACTTAGTTTCCATGATAGTGATAGTGAAGGTAATATGGAATATAATAAGATTCATTTTAGGGTTTTTTTTATGATCATAAAGGTTTTACAAATTCATGAAGAGGTCTTGAAGAGATCATACACATAATAGTGTTAAGAAGTTCATTGACCTAGTGTGCTCTCACAAGCATCATATGGAGATCTCCTTATGAAGGTTATATGGTTGTATAACTAGATGAATATAATAAATAAAATATCAAGAGTGATCCAATAATAGTACACATACCACTAATATGGAATTCAATCATGACCAAGGTTGAGCAAATGGTTTCAGATTGTACACACGGTCATAATCTTGAGGGCTAATTTAGAGAAGAATTGAAGATGCTAGAGAGGTGATATAACCTCAAATTTTCATATAGAGGATCATGATAACCTAGGTTAGGTTTTCATGAAATATATTTGTCCTAAAAATTAAGGTAAGTACCTGTTATTTTGTTACAGACCAGAGGCACTCTCCAAGTCGTTCACACAAGTAACCCATTGCTAGTTTTGAGAAATTTATGATTTTGGAGCATCTACAGGAGGAGATATGTTATCATTTTTTGTAAATATTATCATGATTATTAGATAAATATAAATATTCTATCCTTAATTCCTAATAAATAGTGTAATAATATGTTATTTTGTTACATTCCTCTTGCTATCATAAACAATCATTCCTTTACTCATCCACTAGCTAGTTTTAAGAAAAATGAGTTTAAGGCCTCTAGAGGCATAATATAGATATGTAAATTGGTATATGTTTTTATAATGATTTTTTATAAGTGACCATATTATTTTATATTTCATAATAATATTTTAAGCATCATCTATTTTGTCATAGTCCTATGCTTGTCTATTAGCAGTCACCATTGAAGCTTAGAAGGTTTTTTTGAAGAATTAAGGTATGAAAGATGGTTTGAACCTCATGTGAGAGTTTTTTAAGAATATTAGCATGATTTTTAGTCTTAACAAACTTGGTGATAGTGATCACATTCAAATTTTAAATTCAAAATGAAGAGAAGTGTAAATTTACAAAATTTAGGATTTTAGCATATGAGTGGAGACAGTCGAAAAAGGCATTTTAAAGAAGTTTAAAGAATTAAAAGATAAAATATAATAATTATGTTTTTAGACCTTATAAATCTCAATATTCACCTATTTCTTGCTCTCTATGTCTCATAGTTCACATTTTTTGAGTGTGCAGTAGGTCTAAATATGTGATTCTGATTAGATTTCATGTCTAATAATTAGAAAATAATTATTGGAATATTTTTTTGGGTACATATTGGTCATAATTAAAAAATAATTAAGTCTTGTGACCTCATAAAACTTGATAAAATGATAAAACTCAGACCAACACATGCTTAAAATTTTGACAAGGTAGGTTGAGGCAATCTCAAAAGATGCATTTTTTGAGTTACACTCAATAAAATGTCTTGAAATTTTACATGGAGGTATTTTTTGGTGTCCTTTAAGTTTTAAAATTTGTCTCATTCCCATAATATACTTCAAGATAAAAAACCAAGTTTTCATATCTCTATTAATGGAGTATGTACTCAAAACTAGGTCTAAAAGAGAATTTAAAAGAGATAAAAAGGAGGATTTATGTATGTAAAAGTGATAAAGATTATATATAATATCCAAAAACATGTTTTTAATTATTTTTAAAAGGAAAAAAAGACTCCAAGTGGCTCAAATTAGCAACAAGACCCCCCTAGACCTACTTAAGCCTAAGAGGTGACAGACCTTCCCAAACTAATTTAAAGAGTTTACAAGTGAATCACAAGCTAATAATGGTCTCAAAGGAAGTTAAAGACCCAAATATAGAGTACTAAGAATAAAATAATCTCATTCAAGATCCAAGGCACCATGGAAAGGCCTAAAACCATTACAAGCTGCCAAAGTGCTTATTTTGACTAGTTTTGAGTCTTTGAGCTCATAAGCCCATGAAATGACCTAGAAACACTTGGAAACCACCTAGAGCATATAGGGGACTCTATAAATCTCATTATTGATCTATTTTAAAGATGAAATTGACATGTGTGGGTGTTTAGGAGGCCCAAAATGTTAGAAAATTCCTATTTTACAAGTTTTTAAAGGAGAAAATGGTATAAATGTATGAAAAGGGCCTAATGTAACTATAATCACCATCATATGGAACTTGGAGACCTTCCCAAGGGTTTCTAATGTGCCTTGTTGAGCTAAAAATTCAAAAACTTGTGTTTTCCATTAATTTATGAATGGTTGTAGGTTTAATGGAGATTTTTACCATTATTACATGTCTTAAAGGTGGCCTAAATATTCATTTTCTTCCTCATAGGAATGATATGGATATATGGAAGCCTTATATAGGTCCAAAATTAGTTCTTATAGAAAAAAATGGCCTTGGGAGTAGTTATTGTATATCTAGTTGAGGCTAACATGAGCTTAAAGACCTCCATCAATGGCATCTAAGAGACTTATAGGTTTCATGATGTCTTTTTCAAGTTGGAGGAGCCAAATATGACTGGGAACAAAGAATAAAACACGAAAATTTATCCCTCAAAGTTAGTGCAAGAGTCGAATGTCAGAATGACTAACCATGTTGCTAAGTTTCCAACACAATCCAAGTGGATATGGGGCATAAAAATCAATTTGAGGAGCATTTAAATAAGCTTCGATATATTTTGAGATTTTTTTCAATCATTTAAGGAGGATTCTATATCTTTAAAGACTTTTCACAAAGTTAGTGGAGTGTGAAATCATCTTCCTCAAAGAATTTTTGTCTTCTAGTGCCTTTTTAGGCCAATGGGAGAGCTTGAAGACCGTTTTGACCTTTGAGGGTTAATTTGATAAGATAAGATTAGTGCTTAAGTAATTTGAATGTTTTTGAGACTCTGTGGAAGGTGGTTGAGTGACATTTATTGAATATTGAGAGATTTCTTCTCCTCTCTCTTCCTTTTTCTCCTATATATCCATTTTCTTCCCCATTTATAAAGATATACTTTCATTTGACAAGGAAAAACCCTATCAAAATTTGTCAAATAGCCTTTTGAAGTAATAAGATAACTTATTTTACCTATATCTTGATTTCATCTAGTGCCCTAGTCAGTTTTTGCATGATTGTTTTGTGGAGAGGTGTTCTTCCTTGGTAATTATCCTTCTTTCTTGCCTTTTTGAAGGTATTCCACCATTATTTCAGGTATGAACTTATGATTTTTTTGGTCATTAATGAAGGTATATTATTATTTTAATACTCCTTCATGCTTCATCTCTTATCTAGTGGACCTAGTTTTAGAAATATTGATACAAATTGACTAGTTTGAGAGATTGTGTGAGTGAGGGTTGTCTTTGAACTACCTTAGTGTTATTTTCATGCAAATTGGAGTGTATTTCATTTTGTTTCATCATCTTATTTTTATTTTTTAGTCATCCTTTGTAACCTTTCCCTTTTTCAAGTATAATTAGTAATTTAGATGAGATACCAAGAGGAACAAACCTTCTCTAGAGGTTCAACCCCATCACAAAATACCCACAACCTAGGGTTTATCTCATTTTTTATCCAAGAGTGAGAGACAATTAATAACCCTCTCACAAGGGTTCAATTTTGTGCTACAACAATTATGTCATGAATATTAGGATTAATAAACCACATATGTTTCATTCTAAAAGGATATGTATCCACTTTAGTATATGTATCTACTATTTTTAGCTCTAAGGGATTATAATCATACCTATGCAAGGCAAATATGCTAGAAGATGTTGAGGTATGATTACATGGTATGTTTTTGTCATTAAGGTTATCATTGATGTAAAAGGTGTAGACATCCAATTCCTAACACCATTTGTGTTGAAATTATCAATCTTATTTGATTTGCACTCAAAAGCACAATTTAGGCCAAAATCACTTAAACACGCTAAATGGTTCAAGCTTATCATATAAAAGTGCAAATTTAAGCTAATGTATCCCTAAATAGGGTAATGTATTTTATGTGACTATTAAATTTAATTAAATCATTTTGAGTAAAAATGATGATTTCACATTTTGGTGTTCTAGATCACTCTTTTATTAAAATTTGTAAGCACACATCACATGCATGTGTTTTTTTATGTCAATAACATCCTAAATAGGATAATGGTCCATGTGCAACTAACATCACCATCTAATTCTTGTCCATTAAAATTATGTTCTAATAATAGACATTCTGACTTGTTTGATTAATTATGCACCAATTTCTAAAGAATTACACTAAATTTGATTAATCTTACTTAGGAAAGTTAAACCAAATTATGAGTTTAAGTAAGAATTCCATGGAATTTATTGATTTTTTATTCATTGGAAATTTATTCATATTATCTACATCATAAAATGACATGATCAATGGGGTGGAATCCATAAGCCATAAGTGCAACAATTATCAGGTTTATGGCCTCCCATACCTCTTTAATGCCTCTTCCTCCCAAATATTTATGAGGGTATTTAAGGATATTATTTACATAATTGGATTAATTCATGGCCACACATATTCATATTAAGATGGATGGTCATGGTTGATCCTGATCAAATCCAAAATCCTATAAATAAGGGGGTTAAGACCACTTTTATGAAGATTAATTTGTGTAAAATTATAATGCAAGATTCTTTTCACAAGAATTCTTTGTGTTGATTATTGTGTTTTATTTGCAATAAGATAGATTCATTGATAAACATATTATTTATTTCATATCATGAGCCTAGATTATGCATGGTGATCTTGAGATGATGGAGGAGCTTAACATCCATTGTTGACAAAGACAAGAACACCAAATCAAGGGGGAAAACATGTTTGGATAATGTGAAGATCATTTGAAGGTAATTGGTATTTGTTTTCTTTCACTTGATCTTTATTGTCATTTTCACACCCCATTCAAATAGTTTGGCCTAGGTTGTTAGTTATTTATGCATTATTTGTGTTTTTCATGACGAATGCTTGATCTAACCATCTTTGTAATCCATCTCTACATCTTGGCATGCCCTATGGGATAAGAACATCCATTAAAGAAAGGAGGACATTTTGAAAATCTTATATTTCCATTAAAGTCATTAAAAATTCCTTTAACATCAATTTTTAGCTTGTTTTCCTATGTTTTTGATGTTTTTTGTTGATACGCAAGTCACATAGTGATCGATGTTAGTTTTGGGTGATCAACATCAATCAAGACCAACCAACATCGATTGGGTTATAGGGAAAACATGGCTAAAAGATTTGCATTTTAGAGATTTTCTCAAAGTTATAGTGGTTAATTATAGTTTTGAGGTCTTTGGTTTGAACATTATCTTTGATCTAGAAGTTTTTTTTTGGATATTTTATCCTAATAAGTCTAACAAGTGTTATTTATCAAAATATTTTCATGCATAAGGGTTTATAGGTTACCATTATCAATCATTTTTTATCAATCATGATTAAATTATGATCAAAATTGATTTTGCAATAATTGACATCAGTCAACAGTGACTGACATCAGTCTCTATGTTTTTAAAATGGATAACCCAAGAGCAAGAAATCCAAACTTACTTGTTTGATCATCAATTGTGCTTCAAAGCTAAACAAGACTCTCTAACTTTTTATGTAGAACTTGCATGGAAAAGTGTTTTTTAGTATAATTAATCTTTTAACCTTCCCTTTGTTGTTTAAAAGGAATTAATAACCTTCCCTTTGATGTTTAAAAGGAAATTTAAATGGTTTAGTTGAATGTTTTTTTTTGAATGTTTTTCAACATTTTTGCAAACTAAGGACAAGGGGCTAAGAACTTCACTTAACATTTCAATTTGGTGTTATAAAACTCAAAATTCACTTAAATTTTTAATTCTTGAAGTGTTTTATTTTATGTAAATCATATTTCACTTGCTTTTTATATTGTTTGAGAAAAATGAGAAGTGCACGCATGCTCTTCCCCATTCCCTTTAAGGAACTTGGGTGATGAAAAGTGCCTTTTCATTATGATTGTGCCTTTTTCTAAGGCATAAAAATGAATTTGTCTAGGCTCTCCCCAAAAACTATACAGTTTGGGTGATCTAAAAATAACCTTAAAGCATTTTTACGTAGATTTTATTTTATGCAATTGTCTTGTGGAGTGGAGGTCATTACCTCTTCACGAGTTCTTTAGGGAAGCTTTGACCTAGGGCTTCATCGACTGGCATTGAATTCAACCCCTCTCCATGAGGGGTATATAAAATGGTATCACTCTATTGGAAAGATGGTTTGAGTGGTTAAAACAATTTCATTAATGGTAAGCCAACCCAAAACATATGATCAATTAGGACATCACACTCCACTGAGAAATTGATGGATATAGTGGTTGTGAAAAGGACTAAACCTTTTTGCATCAATATGATTGATGTAGATCTTATTAATGTGTTGCATCCCTTATGTTATCCATATTTAGGACCATCTAAATAGTCATAAATTATATGTTTTAGACAACCCCACTTGCTGCAGAGTATTGTTGATAGATGGTACACCCAAAGGTCCATGCCATTTTATTGTCTCTTGGGAGAAGGGGGTGTAAAATACCCTATAAATTAATGTAATTTTATTTTGGATGAACACTTAATTTCCTCCCAAGTGCACATATAAATATGAATTTCAATAATACAAATCAAACTTGTTTGTTTAGGGCTTAGGATGATTACTTAGTTGTATTTGTCTTTATCTTTATTTGGTCTTGATTTGATTCAAAAATTGATTATAAACAAATGTCATAACCAAAACACATTGTCACCATTTATTGAACAAATAGGTGTTACACTATCCAAGTCAAAATCATCTTTGCCTTGTTCAAATTTGTCATCTTAAACATTGTGTTTATCTTATCTAATTAGATAATTATGATACCCATTTGATTCTAAACCACTTTCCAAAATATTTTATTCCATTATTGATAATTCAAATCCAAAATTACACCATTGTAAGTTATAGGTTAATGTGTTAAACTGGGTTTTATTTCCCATTTTTACTTGACTTGAATTAACTTTGGTTCAATTTCCCATTTAAATTGAATGTCATTTGTAGACTCATCATTTGATCATTGGTGAACTTAGGTCATCTTATGTTCTGCTCACACTCTAAGTTATATAACATATTTTATAGTAACATTCCTATTACCATGTGGTAGTGTTATACTACCCATTTGTTTCTATTGTTATACATAGGAATTCTTCCATGTTTCACATCTTAAGTTTATTGGTTCACATTGTCACTTTCCTAATCTGAAGGGATTTCTTATATTTTTCTAGTAGCAACTCATCAAAGTTGAACCATATTTTATGGTATTGACATATCTCTAAAAATATAGGCTTTGGTGTACTAGTTTACACTTCATATTTTTTAGTTATCATACCCTCTTCTAATTCATATGATTTTAACCATACCTAAGGTTGAGTAATTTTTTGAACACATTATTCTAATTATGTGTGGTATTATACAACCCTCCTTTTCCTTATAGTATCTTTAGTAATTTATCATTTTTTGGAAAGAGAATCAAAACACATACCTTGTTTAAATGTTTTCAAAGATTATTCCAAATCAAATCAAATGTAGAGAGAAACCTTTTTAGACATGACTCAAAAGTACACTCATAATGGGCTCTCTTATCACCGTAACTATGAGGATGAGTATTTTTATGATGGTTAGGATAATTTAATTATCTTTGAGGACATTCTCACAACTATAAGATCCAAATAATATTACCTTGAATACCAACCCCAAGAAGACAAAGACAAATCCCTCCTAAGGTTGATCAAATCTAATGCTAGACTACACATGGAATTTCTTATGGATAAATTACATAATTTAGTTAGATAAGGAGAGTAACAATGAGAAAAATCTTTTGAAAACATTTAACAAATAAACATACATTCTTCTTCTAACAAGGGCAAGGAAATACTTACATAGTCAAAACAAACTAATCAATATCTTGTGACAAAGAATAAAAATATAAGTCAATGATATTCAAACCAAGTTATCATAGACTTGATAGACTCTCTATTTGTTAATTCAATTCAAAATTATGCTTCCAAGGAAAAAGGAAATGTGATTGAAGCAACACAAATAACACTAGTTGAGAACATGATGATGATAGATTTAGGTGTCTCAAATGAATAGAACAAGACACAAGATTTTTTGTAAAATGTTTTTATAGACACAAAACATACCTTTTTCAATCATTAATAACCTCATGTCACTTTATAGAATCAAAGACCCAAACATTTAGCATACATTGAAGAGATTCCTAAAAATAATTTGGCTAGTTCATCTTAACCAACACATACATTGGTAAATAGACCAAGGACTCCAAAAAACCAATAGAGCATTAGTTATTCAAGATAGATGACTTTAGGTTATGTTAATCAAACTAAAAATCCATGGATTATTTACTTAACTCAAGGAGTGAACCAAAACCAATTCATGAATCATAAGGTGTACGTCCCTCATAAATACATGCAACAATAGGGGTATATTCCACCCCAATAGTAACAATAAGGGAAGATTCCACCCCAATAGAAATAACAGGGGCACATACCACCCCAACAACATTATGTTTCACCCATGAGTGCACCAAACATGCAAGAGTGGAACTCCATGAAAGAGATTGTGACATGATTGGAGATGAATAATAGAGTTAAAAAGTATGCATTCAACAAGATATGTCCATATCCATTTGATTTAAGCATTCTCTAAGTCCCATTTTTATCTCATTTTGAGGTTCCCAAATTTGAAAAATATAAAGGAAAGGGTGACCCTTGTGAACACATTTAGGCATTTTTCATATTATTCTAAGATGTTGCTTACATTAGCATGTATTTGTTTTGATTGTTTCCACAAACTTTAGAAGGACAAGCTTTAGATTAGATACTTAAGTTATCTAAGGGATTGGTTGTGGATTGGAATGAATTATCTAAAAATTTCATCAACCATTTCTCATACAACATTAAACATGAATTGACCATTGTTCACTTGTGTAAATCCAAACAATGTGATGGAGAAAGATTCATGGCATATTTACAAAGGTGGAGAGCATTATTATGTTGATTTCAACATTATTTTCTAGACAAATAGTTTGTATACAATTTTTCACAAAATGTACATCTTGAAGTCATGCACAATATGTGACTAGATTTTGCTAACTCATTTGAAGAGATTATAGAGAAATGGGTGTAGATTGAGAAGGTGCTTATTTCTAAAGGCCTTGTCAATATTTTCATGTAGGGTCAAAAATCAAATCAGACCTAATCACTGGTCCAAACAATTATGCAACATAAAACTATTGGTTTCAATACGAACAAGAACATGGTAGGAAATGGTATGACTAAAATAAAACACATACAAATGGTTTAGGCTCCACCAACTCCAAATGTACAATTAGCTCCCTCAAATCCACCACCTAATTTTTAAATAGATCTTCCATGGAGGACATTCCATAATCAATTTAGAGTCTTCAAAAAATTGGGAGAACCAATTGAGATAGTGTTCCAAAATCTCATAGCGTCTAACCTAATTATATGACCAGTACCAAGTCCATTTATTACATATCAACCAAAACCAAATTGGTATAAAGAGAAAGAGTGGTGAAACTTCCAACATGTTGTTGGTCATGGTGATTTTTTAATCCAATTGTGACATATTATTTAATGTCTAATTAAGAGTGTCAAAGTTGAGATTAAATTGGCCCCACAATACACTAATGAATATATGAGAATCTATAAAGACCTCTTTCGTTGACATAATCAATAGCCACCAAAGAAAAAGCAAAACCAAAGACAAAATTAGAGGTAGGATCAAAACTAGAATTAGGGTCAAAATCATAATCAACATGAGCATAATCATGATTATAATACCTACACTAACAACTTGGGTTATACCAACATGCCTTACAACTATAATAATATCATGGGATGCATTTATGTAACCCACATTGCCACTATTACTATCAAATTCTATGAACTATCTCACATTCCTCATGGTATATGACCCACTATTATAGGGTCAACACCCTCTCCCTCTAGTAACGCCATCTTGAATACACACAATTCTATTGAAAATCCATTTGTATAGGTTAGTATTTCTAAACAACATCTTTCATCTAATTACAATGGCTACTTACTAACTCAAAATTGTTATAATGTAACTAGATGCTTGTGAGTCACCCTCCAAGGCCCTTTACCTTTGTCTTATGATTATATTGGCTCCTTACCACCTATAGGTTGCAAAATCACAACTAGACACTCATGAGTTACTCTCCAAGTCCCTTCACCCTCTTCTTCCATATAACCCAATGTAAACATAGTGACTTTAGATCTAAAGTTGACTACTGTGCAAGCTAAATCCAAACCATCTTATCCCAATGTTGAAAAGCCTTATAGTCTATCAGACAAACTAAGCAAAACTCTTATGTAGATTTCCATTTTAGATCTCTTATGTACATCAGACGTCCATAGAGCTATTTTGAATAACCTTTTGCAGTAATCTATGTTACCAATGATATAAATCATGAATAGTTCCAAAACCTAGTGGGAAATTTGTCATGTAATGTTTGATCAAAAATACATGTCAACACTTGGGCCAAGCCATAATAATCTAATGCACATTGGGGTAATCATTGAAAACCATAAGATCAAGTGGGTTTTTCTAGATAATGGTTTGGGGCTAAACATCACATCTCTTAATCTCGTATAAATATTGGGATACACTATGAAGGACATTCATCTAGAGACAATCACCATAAAGGCTTATGACACTACCAAAAGGGAGTCTACTAGTACTATTTGGTTACCAATCATTATTGGGTTTATTTCCCATCACACATTACTTCATATTGTGGATATTAAGCTATCTTATAACATACTTCTTGGTCATCCTTGGATCCATGAAGTATAGGTCATTCCATCCACATTGCATCCATGTCTTGAGTTTCCCCATGATGAGGTCAAGGTTACTATTCACATCGATCAATACCCTTATCAGTATTGTAAACATCTTAAGGTTGAGTTTCTTAATTATAACTATTATATAGGTTTTGGTTCATTGTGAAGAAGAAAAAAGAAATATTTTTACATACACCTTCGTCTAATTATATCAACCCTAGTGATCTTACTTCCACTTTAGCTAATCCATTTACCATAGATCTTGTGAAGTAGGTTATTATAGAAGTTGTGGGCATTTCCACATACCATCTTAAGGATACCTTCCATTTTGTAATGTTTCCAAAGTTTCCCAAAACATTTGGTAAGCCAAAACCTTTTAATATTCTTAATGGACCCAACTTGATTTGGAAATAGAAGAAACATCAATGGAAACCACATGTGGTATTTGTACCTACTATACCAAAAAAAGATTGAGAGGCTTTTACCAAAGGAGACTGGTTATATTCTAAGGGACTTGATGATTGCTTTAAACATCCAAAGTATCTTATCCCTAATCAGATCATGGATAACCTTGATTATATAGGAAAAGGCCTTGGCCCATGAGTGTAAGGAATCTTGGAACCTTTATCATCTGGAGTAATTAATTAGAATCATGTTCTCATATTTATACCACCTAGGGGTGACCTCGTGACTTTTGATAGTGATTCTTCTAAATTAACTAGTGATGAGACTCCTGATAGTGACACAACATCCCATTATAGCCTTTTTGATGATCTTGCTAACATAGACCTATTTGACTCTAATGCCATTATGACCATAACAATTATTTATCTAATTGGAGATTCCTATCCTAAAGTAGAACCTCATTATATCAGATCTTCTTGTCCTAAATCAAAACCCCATTTTATTGAATCTTCCCTTACTAAACTATCACCTCATTGTTCCCTTTTCCTTTTCCATCCTAAACTCATTGATTGGGACCAATAAAATTTGGTCATACTCATTGATGAGTTTTAGAATGAAAGATCAATTGTAGAATATATGGGCCTTAGATATGGATTACCCATTGGTGATCACAAACAAGGATTTAATTATTCATTAGATATTTCTTCCTACTTTGGAGAGTAGGAAAACTTTCTTGGTCATAATAAAGATAAAACATCAAGATATTTAGGTGGAAACCTCTTTGAGGCACTCATAGATTAGGGAAAAAGTAAAGAAAAAGACAAGCCCTTGAGTGAAAACTTATTTTAGGCACTCTTAAGTAATAAATTTTGCTCATCCCCTCAATATGTGGAAGGTATATCAAGTCCTAGATATATATCTAGTATAAGTATCTCTTCATAATAATAATTTTTTTTGAGCATCTCACTCTTGAGTTTCTAGAGTTCTTTGCTACTTGGCCACTACTTGAGATGGCATATTATAATTTTTCATATTATACAGAGATTTTGGAGGAAAAATAATAATATGAAGTAGAAGAATATGATCGTGATCACACCTTGCCTATAATTATAAAATATGGATCCACACTCCTTGTAGAAAACATGATATAAGTGAACTTGGGAACATACAATGATCCCAAAATTATTTATCTTGGAACTTCCCATACTGAATTAGAATGTGAAAAAAATATATCCATTCTAAAGGATTATATTGACATCTTTACATGGGAATACTCTAACATTCTAGGCTTAGACCTTGACTTGGTTGTGCATCATTTGTTATCCATCTCGATGCCAAGCTAGTCAAGTAGAAATTAAGGAAGATGCATCGACACATTACCCTATTACTGAATGTAGAACTAGAAAATTTATTAGGAGTAGGTTTCATTAGACCAAAGGACTATTCTAAATGTATATCTAATACATTTATAGTTAGAAAGAAGCCACAGGGTATACATATTTATACTAAGTTAGAGATATCAACAAAGCATGCCCCAAAGATGATTTTCCTTTGCCCAAAATTGACATGATCATTAATCCAACTATTGGGTATGAGATGCTATCCCTCATGGATGGATTTTTATAAATATAATCAAATAAAGATAACTCAAGAAGATCAATACAAGACTATGTTCACCACTCCATGGGGAACATTCTATTATCAAGTCATGTCATTTGGATTTAAGAACACTAGTGCCACATATCAGGGTGTCATGATTGTCATCTTTCATGACATGATTCATGATATTTTTGAGGACTATGTTGATGACATACTAGTAAAATCAAGAACATGTGTTAGATATATTAACATTCTATGAAGAATATTTGAAAGGCTTCATGAATATAAAGTCCTTGTGAATCCTAATAAATGTGTCTTTGGAGTCACTTTAGGGAAATTGATAGGTTTAATTGTATCATAAAGAGGTATCAGAGTTGACCCTGCTAAGGTTAAGGCCATTGTGGAAATGCCTCAACCTTCCAATATTAAATATCTACAAAGCCTATAAGGAAATATTCAATCTATATGTAGGTTCATTTCTCAATTGGTAGATAAGTTCCAACTATTTACTCATCTCTTGAAGAAATGGGTCATGTTTCAATGGGATGAAGATTATTAGTATAGCATTTACAAATCTCAAGACATATTTGGCCAATCCACTAGTCTTGAGACTACCAACACCTAGAAGACCATTATTTTTTTACATATCAAAAATTGAACATGCCTTAGGAGAACTTTTGGCCCAACATGATGATCAAGGTAAAGAACATGTTGTCTATTATTTAAGCCATACATTGGTGGATTATGAACACAATTATATGCCTATTGAGAAGGCATGTTTAGCAATGGTGTTTGCTACTCAAAAATTGCAACATGATATGTTGAACAATAAAAGTATTATCATCACTAGGTGGATCCTCTCAAGTTTTTATTATCCAAGGTAGCTCTTCAAAGATACATGGCTAAGTGGGTCATGATCCTCAATGAATTTGATATTGAGTATCTTAATTAGAAAGCTATCAAGGGGTAGGCTATTATTGATCAACTTGTAGAGGCCCCTATGAAAGATACTCAACCTCTCAAATTTGACTTTCTAGATGATTATATTATGGCAATAGAACAAGGATTGTAGGAACCTAAATAATGGAATCTATATTTTGATGGTTCCTTTACATCCACAGATCTACAGTTGGCATATTGTTGATTACACCACAAGGGGTTTTTATTCCCAAAGTGTTCCATATCAATTTTAATTATACCAACAATATGGTTAAGTATGAGGCACTCATTACACGGTTCCACCTTGTAAAATAATGGGATATTCATCATTTAATGGTCTATGTTAATTCACAATTGATCATCAAACAAACCACTGATCAATATCAAACTATAGATGATAATATTATTCCTTACAAACACATTATGGATAATCTCAAGGTTAATTTTAAATCTCTACAGTTTGAACTAGTGCTAAGGGCCAACAATATATCTACAAATACAATGGAAATGATTGGATCCATGATACAAATTGATGGTAGTGTTAAAGAGTATCATATTTTGATTGAAAATATTCTTCAGCTTACACATATTATACCAGATTTAGAAAGGGTATATGCTATTATTGGTCCTAATCCCCAACCTAAACTGCCATAGTTTCAAGATTTTTATAACTACTTATATGATCACATATTTCCACCTGACCTATCCAATAATATATAAAAACTATTCCTTCATCATTTCTCCCATTATACCCTCCTTGGAAGCATGATTTATCTCAAAGGTTATGATATAACACTTCTTCATTATTTATCTTTGAGAGAATACAAGATAACGATAAAAGAGGTTCATGAAGGAATGTGTGGGGCCCATACTAATACTGTAGTATTATTAAATAACCTCCTTAGAATAGGATGTTACTAGAAAAAAATGGAGACTAATGCTTTCAATTATGTAAGGAAGTGCATTGCATGTCAATAACATAGAAACTTGATACATGTACTTTTTACTACTACAACCAATCACAATACCATGGTTATTCTCAACTTAGGGCTTTGATCTCATTGAGAAAGTAAACCCAACATCTTCATATGTCCATAAACATATTTTGACTACTATTCATTAGTTTACTAAGTGGATTGAGGCCATTCCTCTCACTTATGTTATCAAGAAGTAGATAACCATATTCATTCATACCATATCATCTATCGATATGGCATCCTAGTTCATATTATATCTGATAATGATAGATCCTTTGTAAAGAAAGATGTAAAATACCTTTGTGAAAAATTTAAAATCAAGCACAAGAAATCAACTCCATATAATTTGCAAGGAAATAGACAAGTTGGGGCATCAAATAAGACCATTATAGCCATTTTAAAGAAGATTCTCAATGATTTTGGCCATAATTGGCTCTTGAAAATCTTCCCTACCCTTTGGGCATATCAAACCAGTCATCAAACCCTATAGGAGCCACTCCATACTCCCTTGTCTATTGCATAGAGGCTATTATCCTAATTGAGATCAAGATGCCATCATTGAAAGTATATTTAGAGAATATTGAAGATGATGAAGAATATAAAGTCTCAAGGTTGTAATAACTAGAAATTCTTGATGGTAAGTGGTTGGCTACCCTATAAAATTTGAAATCCTATCAGAATAGATTGTGGAAAAGCTACAAAAAGTAAATTCTCCCTCAAGAGTTTAAGATTGGTGATTTGGTCTTGAAAGAGAACCAAAAGAACACAAATGTTGAATGTAAGAAGAAAGGTAAGTTCCAACCTAATTGGTTGGGACCATATGTTATCATGGTAAACTATAGGTCAGGGGCATATCACCTGGCTACTCTAAATGGTGAATAAATTCTAGAGCCCATGAACATTGTGTACCTTAAGAGGTTATATGCTTGAAAACTCGATTGGACCATTGTCTAAAATACCCTTTACTTGGGGGTAGCTTATGCTAAAATATTTTATCCTACCCTAGACTATCCTCTCATGAACCATATTCTTTAAAACTACCCTAGACCATGTTTATGAGAGCCATATTATTTTCAAGACTCTAAATAGTGAAAAAATTGGATCATTAGCACCATTGACCATCCTATTTTGGACCATATTCATTATGGATCATTCTCTCTAAGAACCACATTCATTTTATGTCTTAGGATATTATAGCTTGAACACTTTTATCCCTTGACCAATTATGATTTTGATTATAACTCATAGATAGTATGGACACAATTGATGCTAGTTTTACAAAGCAGTTCTATAGGGATATTTTTTTGTAGCTTCTTCTACATACAAGTGAGCATGGATATCATTGCATATGGTTTTTGCCTGTTGCACGGTTCTTCAAATTTTATCTCACACTACATACTATTTTATTATTTTATTTCTATTTGATATGCATTTTTGCCTTATTAGGATCCTCACTCTCATTGATTTGTGAGCATGGGTTATTTCAACTAGCTTAGCTATTATTTGGATCTTACCTATGGATGTGCATCTCCTCAACTACATAGTTCCCTAAACCATTATTACAAGAACCATATTCTTTTATGAATGTTTCATTTCTATTTAATATCCAAAAATTCCAAAAAACATTAGAAAATGATTGACAAAAAGAACAAAAAACATTGTCTTACACTTTTGTACATTCTAATCTCACACTCTTGTCATTTTACAAGTATTATGTTCCACCAAATTGTCATTTTGTAAGATAATTCTCATTTATCACATCTTCATTTTTATTCTACAAAATTCATCTTTTTTTTCGTAGTCATCACCTTGTCTTCTATCCCACTTTTTGGGAAAACTACATTTGTCCTTAAGTTCATATTGGACCATGCATCCATGAAACTATATAGGTAGCATCCATTTATCTTGTACATTTGGAGTCAGCTCAGCTACCCCCTTCCTTTTCTTCTCTTCCACCATTTCATCTACATTGTTTCCTTATCATTTGGACGTAACTTTGTGTCCTTGTTCTTTTTATGTTATTATAGAAAGTAACACCTTTACTACACGTACATGATCAATTATTTTTAAACCAACTAACATTTATGACTTACTCTAGTTTGTGTGTGTTTATTTGATTTTTATTGGTATTTTGTTGTGTTTTATTGTCTCTTCTTTTACTTTTATTTCTTCTTGGTCTTTTATTTTCCTATTTGGTCTTGATTCTTTGTTCTCTTTTCCAAGGACATCTTAATGGTCCACATGGATCTTAATTATCCATATATTGACTTATTTTATTAAGTTGTTCTTGCTTTGTTTTTATATATTATTGTTCCTACTTAAGGTTTGATTATCCACATCTCAATTTTGAGTTTAATTCATTTGTGCCTTCCTTTTCTTTATCTTTGCCTTTTTGTTTAAATGTAAATAATTTTAACTTTGGTCTTGGTCATTTATTTTACCATCATCCTTATTTATAAGTATTCACATTTGAACTAGCTCTATGTAATTGAAATACAATGTCATTATAGGTTACACATACTTATGATGCATAAATTTTTTTTTATATAATAGGCACTTTATGCTTTGGTTCAAGTCTCAACATCAATACAGCTCTGATGAACAACACTCAAGATAACCATGCATAAACTAGGATTAGTAGGTTTAGTACTCTGAATCTTGCAAGACATACATCTCATGGCATACATCATGAGTCTAATCAAACTATGGTCAGTTTCTTTCATCCCTCATTCCATTCTCTCCAAATTTTGGATGAAATAAATTGAATTGAGGTCCATTTGGACTATGACGTAGTGCTTAGATACATGATGTATTTTGGGTCAGCTTGGCTACCTTTATTATTATTTTCATCTCTTTTACCACTTTGTGCATCCTCATATGCCTAGTTTTTTATGGCTTTCTAAGCCATTACACCACATCTATGTTTATGCCTAAAAAAATTTAATCTATGTATTAGGTTATATCCTTGAGTTATTGATTGATAATTTTCCTATGTTGGGGCACAACATTTGAATCAATTTACAAATCTAAATCATCCCTATAGGGGCAAGCCATTATTTATTCTTTATCAATGATCAAAATCTATCATACTAGGGCATAATTGCTTATCACAATCAAATTTTCTCTAATGGAACACATTAATATTTCTTCTATCTTTGGAGACCATGTTATCCTTTTCTTCTAATTACAAGCTATACAGACTTTTACCCTCATTTTGGCAATATATTGGTGTGAAACTTGTTTTGGGATTGATCAATAATGAAGTGCATAGCTTGTACCCTAGTTTTAGGGTGTGTTCAAAGTGTGTCACTTCTATTTTTGGATTGTATCTTTCCCATTACCCCCATCCTTTGGGTCCATTATAAATCTAATTATATTTTGATCATTAATGGAATAAATGTGTGCAAGTATTAGTACATCTAGATTTAATCTATTCCATGGCTTAATCTCACTTTCTCTCTCTTTTTGAGAGTTCATCCTTCTCTTTCATCCTCATATGTCCTCTTGAGGGGGCATCATGGGTCATTTCCAATTTCTTCTTGACAACTCTTTTCTTTGAAAATATGTTACCTCACCTCAATGTCTTGCTACACCTTCTCAAATAGGGGAAAAATGTAGACATCCAATTCTTAAAACCATTTGTGTTGAAATTGTCAATCTTACCTAATTTGCAATCAAAAGTACAATTTAGGCTAAAATCACTTAAACACACTAAATGGTTTGAGCTTGTCATATAAAATTACTGATTTAGGCTAATGTATCCCTAAATGGGGCAATGCATTTTATGTGATTATTAACTTTGATCAAATCATTTTGAGTTAAAATGATGATTTTGCATTTTGGTGCTTTAGATCACTCTTTTTTCTAATTTTTAAGCATATGTCATGTGCATATGTTATTTTGTGTCAAAAATGTCCTAAGTGGGACAATAGTTCATATGCAACTAACATCACTTTCCAATTTTTTTCCAATCTTATTATGACCTAGTAATATGACATTCTGACATGTTTAATTATTTGTGCACCAATTTCCAAAGAATCACACTAAAATTGATTAATCTTATGTAGGAAAATTAAAATAGATTATGAGTTTAAGTAAAAATTTCATGGAAGTTATTGAATATTTATTTATTATAAATTGATTCCTATTATCTGCATCATAAAATGACATGATCAATGGGGTGCCATCCATAATCCATAAATGCAACAAATATCAAGTTTATGGCCTCTTATGCCCCTTTAATGCCTCTTCCTCCCAAATATTTATGAGGATATTTAAGGATATTATTTACATAATTATATTAATTCATGGCCGCACATATTAATCTTGAGATGGATGATCATGGTTGATCCTAATCAAATATAAAATCATATAAATAGGAGGGCCAAGACCACTTTTATTAAGATTAATTTATGGAAAATTATAATGCAAGATTCTCTCCACAAGATTTATTTGTGTTGATTATTGTGTTTTATTTGCAATAGATAACTTTATTGATAGGAATATTAGTGATTTCATATCATGAGCTTAGATTATGCATGGTGATCTTGAGATGGTGGAGGATATTAGAGTCCATTATTGACAAAAATAAGAACACCAAATCAAGGGTGAAAACATGATTAGAGCCACATTTGGATGATGTGAAACTCATGGGAAGGTAATTGGTATTTTCTTTATTTCATTTGATCTTTATTGTCATTTGCACACCCCATTTGATTAGGTTGGCCTAAGTTTTTGGTTCTTTATGCATTATTTGTTTTTTTCATGACTAATTATTGATCTAACCATATTTATAATCCATCTCTAAAAAATTTATTCAAAAGTCATTTGATGTCCCAAATTTACTCTTGTGAAGATACATAGTAAATATTCTTAATGACTTAAGCATGATCTAGTAAGTCTTTGAGTCCTGCATAAGGTCATAGCACAAGGTTGTATTTCAAAACACTTATGAGCACTAATTGATTTGAAAAGATCATCTAAAATAGATTGATTGTGTGTATTATCATGTTTTTCATTATTTATAAAGTTCATGAGAATAAGTTTATGTGCACATCATCTATTGAGAAGCCTAGTCTTGTCTTGATATAGGAATAAAGCATTGTGATGCATGGTGATAATATGGAGGATGAGTTTAAAGATGTTAAATTCAGTAATATAGCATGTAAAAAGATGTTGTAAACTATGTTAACACTATGAATAAGGTATATAATCCCTTAGGTGATTTCAAAGGTCTAGGTTGAAGCGTTGTCCATATATAAGAAACTTAGTATAAAGGCACAAGTTTGGTAGCTTGTTGAGAAGAGAAGTATGATACCTATGTGAACATGGATGGAATATTGTGATATTGTTATGATGTATTTTGACATGTGTCTGACTTTTTGATAGTATTAAAATAGGTTTTTAAGTGTATTCAAGGATCAAAATAAAACTGGTAGTTAAAGACCTATTATGTGTATAGACCTAATACGGCCAAATAAAGGGTCAAGGTGAGTTTCCAAGGTAATATAAAATAATGTTAGAATTTATTGAGGTTTTATATGGTGTTTCAATGGTTTTTACCAAGTATAAGGTCATGTAATGAAGGTGAAAATAATAAAACTCATTTTGAAGTCTTATATGTATGCAAATTAAAGGTTTCAAACCCCAAGAAGGAATTATTAATGATCATTGGCATGTGTAAATTTTTTTTATGTCCTAAGTATTTTAGGAGAGATGGGTAAGGGTATTTTATTACATATCCAATCATTAATTTGGCATTTTAGGGTCAATACTATATGAACAATTGCTAACACCAGAATTGGTCTAAAACCCTCTCAAAACCCTCATATTAACTTGATGATGAAGATATTGATATAAATGGAAAAAAATGGATTTATAAGGAAATTTTTATGTTTTAATAATGTATATGAATCCTCTAGGAATTTATAGGTATAGTGGTTTGTCAGGGCAATAAGTGGAAGCTACAAAAATATGATTGTTTTTTAAAAATTTAATGTTACAAGTAGGGTTGACCAGGTCAATACATACAAGTGGATGTAGGTTGAAGGTAAATAATTTTTATTTATGTCCATGGTGATATTTAATAAATTTATATCTTCTATGTCAACTAATTTTTTAATCAAGTTGACTTATCACTAAATTGGCAAAGAGTGAAAATAGTGAGAAAAGCTAGTCAAAGTGAGAAAGAGATTAGGGAGTAATTTCATAGGATTAGGGAAGGATAAAATTGATTGATATTTTTTAAATACATATAAATAATTTTAATATTTATTATCTTCTTTATAATTCATTTCAAATTGTGAAAATAGTGCTCTCAAAGTGACCAGTCTATGTGAGTGAAGATAGTAAAAGAGTGAGGTTCAGTGTTTGGTCTATATGATCTACATTTGTAATTTAACCTCTCTATATACATGATTTGATATGTTATAAGGATATTTAATTATAATTTAAATTAATTATATATTCATTTAAGTTTTCCTATAGGTGTTAGAAGTCATCTTCACCATGACTATGTCTTAAAGCAGTTTGACTGTTCAAGGTAAGCATAATGAAGTGAAGTGTTTTAGACTCCATAACAAAATATGATATATACTATGTATATGGTGTTATGTTTTAAGACCTAAATTAACTATTAATTATCTATTTAAGTTGGATATATAGATTAAAAAAATTTAATGTGGAAACCAAAATGGCTTATCAGACTCTGTAAGGTTCATGAGAGAGTGGCTTGAGAGATTGTTCTGTAAGACCAAAGATTATCACTAGAGTTTGAGATATAAATATTATAGGATGATTTATATACCACATAAAAACTATTAATTTAAATTATATTTCATTTAAGTTTCCTTTAAAGTGATAATGACAAAGTTTTTCATGACTATGTTTTTGGAGTACTCAGGCAGTTTGAGTAGTCATCTTACAGAGATGAGTTGGAGGTTATTGGATAGTGTTGAATAATAAAAATAATTTTAAGATGTTTAGGAGGTAAAAATTTTCATGAGAATATTTTATATTATTTTATTGTCCTTTTTCAAGTGTGTAAATTTAAAATCATTTGACTGTATTTTTAAGCTTGTATGTAGTTCTCAATAGTCATGTTGCAAGAGTGCTCTTGAGGCCCTTTAGCCTGAGTGATGAAGACCAAAGAACTTGGTGATGAACATGAGGTCATATATATATATATATATATATATATATATATATATATATATATATATATATATATATATATATATATATACACACACACACACACACACACACACACACACACACATATATATACATACACATATATATATACATATACATATATATATACATATATACATATACATATATACATATATATATATATACATATATATATACATATATACATATATATATATATATATGTAAACATATATATATGTATATATATATGTGTGTGTGTGTATACACACACACATATATATACATATACATATACATATATATGTATATGTATATCTATATATGTATATGTATATATATGTACATATACATATATATATATATATACATAAATATATATATATATATTGTTTCTACTCAAAATTCACTTTTAGATCTAAGAGAAAGAAGAAACTAAAAAAAGTAATGGACAAGGCATGGGAAGTACCTGGATGTAGACTGCGCACCGTAAATCCAGACGCTTGTGAGCACCCCTCTTTGGCTGTGGAGGAATGACACCTGCAATGAAAAGAAACTTGGACAAGAGGATGTTAGATAGATAGGCAGTGGGTTGCCAAGCGAAAGCTTGTTCCCGAAAGTGTAAAAACTTCCTTAAGGGAGGTCAACCCATAGGTAACAGACAGATAAAGACTAAGAAAATATAAGATGCCAGAATATAGAAGTGATAAATAGATTAGAAATGAAAGAAAACACCAATGATTACCTGAAGGGAGTAGTCGGGCTGATGACAGTCGCCGAGGTCGGAAATGCTGCCGGCGTCGGTTATGAGGTCTGCCGACGTCGGTTATCCTACCGACGTCAGTCGGGGAAGTGACCGGCGTCGGTCGGCGTAATGGCCTGTGGTCAGGTCTGGGATACATTCTGGACTGTGGACAGGTCTGGGATGCTAAGAGGGTCGAGACAGAGTTTGGGGACAGGTCTGAATGGACTGTGGAGTGATCTTGCCCTGTACAGGGTCTTTGTTGGCAAAAGGGGGATGAGGGAGTTGTCTGGGATTGGTATGAAAAGTGGGACAATGTGAGAGGAGGATGGACAGAGGACAGGTCCTGAGAAGGCTTTTCAGCCTCTCAGGGGGAAGGATAGAGAAAGCAAGAAACAACAGATAACTGAAAGCTTAAAGAATAGAATCAATTAACAGACTTGCTTACCTTTTTACTTGCTGAATGAAGAGTTGAAGAAGCTGTTGTTGAAGCCACAGAGGATTTTGCAAGAAGAGAACTCTGATGAAGAACCTTTACACCTGTTACTATTGTTGCACGAGGTCCAAACGGAGACAAGACGAATGCCAAAACACCAAGAGAGATCTGTTTGCGAGCTCAAGGGTCTAGGGGGCTGCAACGGATGCAGAAAGGGGTAATGAAGGATGTCGACGCCGACAGTTTCACCGACGTCGGCCGAAGGGTCACCGACGTTGGCGGTCTCAGAATGGGGACAGAGGCTAAAAATAGCCTCTGCCCATTCTTGCACGCCGTCGAGCGAGGGGGTGTGGGAAGAACGGTCACGAGGATGCCAAAATGGGTGTGGGGGGAAGATAATGAAGAGATTTGGCCTAATAAATGCTAGGGGGAAGGTGGAGGGATTCAAGGGAGGATCCAAGGTGGCAAGGGTAGGGTGGAAAGGGGGCCAAGGTCAAGGGTTAGGATAGGGGTTTAAGGCCAAGGGGGAGGACCAAGGTGCAGACACATTTGCGGTGTCTACATTTGCCCCTTTTTGTCTTGTTGGTTGTTCTAGATGAACTGCAAGACAAAAACAGGAGTTGGTTGCCCCAGAAAAAGGATGAGGTGTTCCCCCCCCCAAAGCGATAGTCGAGAGAAGGGAACCGAAGATCGAGTGTCGATTTGATAGAGAAAAGGATAGAAGAGAGTGAGTGAAAATGCTGCCATAGTCGTGATTGCGCGTAGTCCACTTCACGAGAGGGTCAGGTCAAATTATCGCATGTCGAGGGTCAAGGAGTGCCAAAATTGAAGTAACTGGGCCCCAACATTTAGTTGTCTGCTGATCGGGTCACTCAATTTAAGCTGAAGCTCCAAATGGTCATCGTGTTCTAGGTATCCAGGGCTCAGGAAGTGCTCCCAGAAACACGAAAAAGCCATAAGTAGTAGGGATCAACTGGCTCGCGATCCTATACTTGCGAAGGGTCAAAAATAGTCTGTGGACAATTCTGCTAACCAGCTGTGAGGTAGCACACACGCAAAAACAACCAAGACAACATTGTCTTGGATGTGGTCGAAGGTCGAAGGATGGTCATTGGTCAAGGGGATGGATGGACGAAAGGATGTGGCTGAGCTAACCCCAGAAGACCCCATGTCAACTGAGTGCTGCCTACATAGCCCCTGTCGTAGGGGCCTCAGGCCGATGTAGTTCTCCCTAAAAGGGAGGGAGGGTCAGAGGGATTGATTGGTCTTGGTCAAAAGAAAATGATTGGTCTTGGTCAAAGAAAATGATTGGTAAAGAAAATGATTGGTCTTGGTCAAAGAAAATGATTGATCTTGGTCAAAGTTAAGGTCGCAGAAGAGAAGGTTTGTCCATCAAGGAGACGAACAAACAGGGGTGGTCGAGCTAACCTCAGAGGATGTGTTATCTGAGTGCTGCCTACATAGCCCTGGTCATAGGGCCTCAGACCAATGTAGTTTAGACAAATTGAGAAGATTGGTCGATGATGAGATTGGTCATGTGTTGAAATGACGAGGGTAAGATGAGGATAAAATGATGCTACAGATGGTGTATTCGATAGAATTGGTCGAGAGTCTTTCATCCCTAGCAAGTTTCCATAGTTGCGATGGATGTATGCTAAGAATGAATAAAAGTCTATTTATGCTTCAGCAAGTATTGGTTTATGCTTAACATAAATTGGGTCTAGTCGGTAGTTTCCATGTGTACTGGTGTCCATAGAAACTATGTGAAATGGTCTAGGATGATGTCAGCTGAAAATGATGAAAATGGCTGGGTTTGAGATGAGTCGCCGATTGATGCGGTTAAATGTGACTAAAGTGTAGAGAAAAGATGAAAGGCAAATCGCTCTTTCATTGACAAGGACCAGAAAGGAGGCATAGATAGGGGTTATTAGAACAAAAGCCCCGTTCATGCATTACGTCATTGACCAGTGCTGTGTTAGAACGGTAATCGAATCACTTTGACATTAAAGTGAGCTCAAAGTCCCTTAAGCAGGTGATAGGAGGAGGATAGGGTAACCCAGTCTAAGAGCAGGAATAACCTTGCCCCTTTTATAGGAGACCCTGAGACAACTACAAGCCAAGTCCATGACTCGTTTTTTTTTTTTTTTTTTTTTTTTTTTTTTTTTTTTTTTTTTAACAGGCTGATCGATGCGGGAAGCCTACATAGAGATGTCATTTGATGTAGTGGTCATGTTGCGAAGCTGATCAATGCGGGAAGCTTCTAAGAAAGGCTGCTATTTGTAGTAAGATTAGTCATAGCCATCCTTCGAGGGAGTGGTCTATATTTTTGCTTTATAATGTTTGATAAGTTGGCCTAACTGTCCTTCGAGGGATCAGTCTAGTAATACAACAATGATAGTACAGCTGTCCTTCGAGGGAGCAGTCTGTCTTTTTGATTTTGACTTTGTGACCTTGGATATGTTTTGACATCTTGATATATTTTTTGATTAGAGTCATGGACAAGGCTGTAAAAGTTCAAGGACTCCCCTTTTATTAGGACAAAGCATCCATGCATCATAAAAGGGTCGTAGAGGACTTGTTAAAGGGGAATAGGGTCGAAAGGGATGAGGATTAAGAGGACGAGGATTGCTCAAGGGACGAGCTCAAGTTACGTGTCAAGTAGACGAGTACTCGACTAACAGAAGAAAGGTCGAAGATGCAACGCAGAAAGGGGGGCTCCAGGTCTGATAAGTCCCTGGGCCATGCTAGTGCGTTAAGGTCTGAGTCAATTATGAGCGGACTTGCCCCATTTGGCTCTTTCCAGATTGGTTAGATGTTGATGGTGGAAGTGAAGTTGGTTGACATTATCGTTGGTTAGTTGAAAAAGGTTGAATGTTTGGTCGAGAGGTTTGGTTGATTGATATTTGATTGTTGATTGGTCGAGAGTTGGTTGAAGTGTGGAAAAATGTTTGGTCAAAGTTTGTCGAAGGTTTGGTCGAAGGTTTGGTAAGGTTATGGTTGATGTCATGGTCGATGGTTGGTTGAGACTTGGTCGAGGTTTGGTTGAATGTTTGATCGAAGTTAAGATAAGGCTGGATTCCCCCAGTCGCTTAGGGAGAATGTTGGATAGATTAGTCAAGGTTGACTGAGGCTTGGTGATTAAATGGACTGTGTTAATGTCAAATAATGGGGTCAAAGGTGGTAAAGGGACCATAGTCTATCATGGAGATCCCGGTTTAGGCGATGAGGTTGGAGAGGCATGGGTCGGGGTTGATGTTTTGTCGAAGAGGTGGTTAAGAGGGTCCTTGGTGAGAAGGAAAGGATTTCTCCATTGTTGACGAATGATAGCTTTGAGAGCACAACAATGCTCAGTGTCATGTCCCAGAGTGTGATGATAGTTGCAAAATTTAGAGTTGTCGAACCAAGATGGCCTTGATCTGAGAGTTGATGAATGGGGCAGTGTCGAAGGTTTGTTGATGATGTGGTTGAAAAGAGGGGTGTCATTCCCAAGACATTGGTGAATGATGACCTTGAGGGCATGACAATGCTCAGTGTCATGCCCCGGCGTGCGATGATATGCGCAAATGCAAGTGTCGTCGAACCAGGGTGGTTTTGGTCTGAGAGATTGATATGGTCTGAGAGGCGGGAGGTTGAGGTGAGAAGACTACAATAATTGCCGTAAAAGCAAGGTATAAGAACCTGCTAATGGGTCCAGATGTCTTATTGTAGTAGGAGTTGATGACTTTGGTTTAAGAGGCATAAGAGGCGTTGGTTGATGGTTTGAGGGAGATACGTGTTTGATGGGTTGAGAGAGTAATGGAGGCGATGTGCCTCTGTGAAGGATGGGAGTGGGAAGCACTCTTATTAAAGTGGATGGATGCGGGCCCAAGATTGAAGGCCATGATGAAGGTGGGGGAGAAATTCTCTGATGTGGTCTAGTGGCTTTCGTTAGTTTGGGTCGAGGGCCACTATTGTGTGGGGCAAGGTTAGATGTGGTTTTGGGTTTGGATGTGAATGAAGGTGAGTGAGATGTAACAATCTCAGGTAAAGGGCAAGAGGAAACCATGACTGGGTCTTCCTCGATTGAAATGGGTGAAGAGATTGGTTCTTCTCTTGGTGGAGAAGAAATAGGAGAGTGTGGCTCCTCCAGATGGCAGGAGGCAGGGATGATTATGCCTTCTGCTTGTGCTTGAGGAGTAGGCAAGGTATGGTCATTGGATGAAGGTGGGGCTAATGGTGTAGGTGTAGCCAAGGCGTCCCCCAATATAGGAGAAATAGATGGAGGACTAATAGGAGAAGAGGGTTCTTCATCTTGTGATAGACGAATAGGAGAAGACTCTTCTGCCTGTGAAAGAGATTGGTCAGAGATAAGAGGTAAGATAGTGTTAATCGTGTGAATGTCATGGTCATGAGAATCTTGGGTTATGGTTTGGACGTTGTTTTGAGTAGGTGGATGATTTGGAAAAGGATGTTTGAAGATGTCGATATGTTGATTGGGTGGGGTGTTCGGGTTATCTAAAATAAGATCCCCCTTGTCGATCATGTCTTGGATGATGTTTTTGAAAGTTTGGCAGTTGTCAATGTCATGGCCTTGGACGCGGTGAAAGTGGCAGAAGTCAGCCTCTCTATACCATGTAGGGAGGGCTTTAGAGGGGTCAAATTGAGGTGGTCAGATTGGAGGGAGATTGAGGACCCCCTGCTTGAGAAGTTTTTCCAAAACGGAAGCGTATGGTTCTCCAAGTGGAGTGTAAGAACGCTGGATATACCGTTGTTGGAATTGTTTGGTAATGCTGGAAGATGTCAAAGGTTGGGAATAATTCGTTGTTGTTGAGGATGGTGATTTAACAACCACAGTGTTGGCCACTCCTTTGGACTTGGAGTTGGCAGAAGAAGAAGGTCTGGAAGAAGAATGGTCAGTAGATTTTGCGTTGGTATTACGCAATTTGACCTTATCTTCTTCAAGGGCACGGAGTTTGAGCTTTCGAGCCATGATGAAAGCTTTGTCAAAAGTGCGGAATGTCTGAATCCGCAAGGTAGAAGAGATGTGGTTGGCACATGCTCGAGAAAAGAGCTCGATGAGCTCGGGTTGAGGCAAGGAGAAGGAGAGCTGGTTAATCAAGCCTCTCCAACGAGCGATAAAATCGACTACAGATTCGTCGTCAAATTGCCTGATAGAGTAGAGGTCTGTGATAGAGACTTGTTTAGTAATGTTGATTGAGAAATGGTCAAGAAATAGTTGGGCAAGTTGGATGAATGAAAAGATAGAATGTCTGGTAAGAGAGCTATACTAGTCAAGGGCAGGGCCAGAAAGTGACATAGGAAACGTGCGTAATAATAACGCATCGTCGTGGGCAATAAGGTAACAGGCATGTCTGAATGCCCATAGATGTTGCTATGGGTCTTCCTTACTCTGAAAGCGAGTGAATTTAGGAAGCTCCCAATGGTTAGGGTATGGTCGAATAGGGACGGAAGGATGAATGGGCTCGTTGCAAATTTGCTCATATGACAAAGTATTGCTTGAACCAGAAATGGAGGCTTTGAGACTGGACATTTTATCCATCAGCATCTTAATGATGTCTACTGACGGATTAGCGGGTTGGGTGCCCCCTAGGTTGTAAGGCGCTTGGAAGAGGCTAGAGGAGGCGTGCGACATAGTCAGTTGTGCAATGTACGGATGACTAGTTGCAAGGGCAGAAGTGGAGGCTAAGGGTGGTTGCGTTATGGAGGTCGAAGGTATAAGTTGACTGGGCACCGCCAAAGGTGGTTGAATGGCGGCACTGGTAGCAAGATAGGTTGGCACTCCTACATTTGTGGGCGCAAGAGTATGAGGGGTTGAAACAATCAAGTTCTGATATGATGTAGAACTTGGTTGAATTGTAGGTGGTTGAGGGGGTAATGGAACCCCGATGGAGGTCGGTCTAAAAATAGACAAGGAGGCCAAACTTTGCGTATTGGCCATGGTTGGGTTAATAGTCGAGGCGAAAGGCTGAGTCATAAAGGGTTGGGTGGTGAATGGTGTGGATGTCGTCGCCACGTCACCCAAAAGGTCTCGCGTTGGGTTTCTCGCGAGATAGTTTTGGAGGGCTGCGGTATTGAGGTCCAAGAATCTCTCGAAATCTTGGTCCCCTTCAGGAATGATGAGAGTCGGGGTCGAAGTCAGGGTCGGTCCTATAGGAGTTCTTTCAGTCTTCGAGTGAAACTCCATGATAGGACTGGTTAGGGATGAGGGATCGTGGTCAAAAAGGAGGGTCAGATTCTAGAAACTATGTTTTTGCAGTTCCAGAAACTTAGAATGGAGTTTTTGACAGAGAAGGGATAGATTTTAGGCTGCTGGTTTTGAAAAAAAGGACAGTGACAGGGACCGACGTCGGTTTAAAAATTGATGTCGGTAATAAAGATGGCCGACGTCAGTCAAATAACTGATGCCGGTAAGAGATGAAGCTGACATCGGTATTAGAACCGATGCTGGTGATAGGGGAAGCCGACGTCGGTGGCAGAACCGATGTCGGTGACTGTGTTTTCTAGAGAACCAAAAGGTTCTTGGAAAACAATGAAGAAAGCATCCTCACTCACTCAAACAAATAGATGAGAAGAGGAAAATAGAGAGAGACACACAAGCCTAAGTGATAAATCCTAGGAATTAACCTTAGAAATTGTGGCTTATGCCTTAGATGGATGTTTGGGGAGATTGGCTGCAAGAAGGGTCCTAGGAGAAGGCAGTCTAAAGATGGTTTTAGGTGTTGTTTTAGGTGCTCAAAAATCTGTGTTAGGGTCTGGTACGTGGCCTGGTGCTAAGGAGCAAGCTCCCCTCACTTCACGATTCCAGTGGTTAGCTGGTCTTGCTTAGCCAAGATATACCTTGCCTAGAGTTTATCCTCTGCCAGAGAACGGAGTGGGCTTCCCTCTTGGTGATGAAATCCAAGTAGGGTCACCGGGATGGGTAAGGTATCCGCTGGGGGATGAAATCCCAGTCGGGCCTTGTCTCAAGTAAGTTTTATGTTCGTTTAGTGCATGTGGTTTGGTAGTGTAACATCAAGTGTCTACGGTTCATTCAATATGTGTCTAAGTTACTAGATGTGGACTAATGCAAGCACAAGCAGAAATGAAAGTGCAATACGTTTTAATGCCCAAGTCGAAATGTGATGTTTGTTATGAAAACAAGTTTGAGAAAGGGTTGAGAGTATGATGTTTAGACTAGTCTAGAATGCAAGGAAGAAAGATTCGTTTTAGTCCTGCTTATAGTGTCATTGAGAAGAAGAGAAAGAGGAGAAAAGGTAAGAACCTAATGCTCCTAAATGAATGAAGAAGAAAGGAACCCAGGAGGAACCTAGGGTCCCACCGGGCGTGCCAGAAAGTTTCTACTCAAAATTCGCTTTTAGATCTAAGAGAAAGAAGAAACTAAAAAAAGTAATGGACAAGGCATGGGAAGTACCTGGATGTAGACTGCACACCATAAATCCAGACGCTTATGAGCACCCCTCTTTGGCTGTGGAGGAATGACACCTGCAACGAAAAGAAACTTGGACAAGAGGATGTTAGATAGATAGGCAGTGGGTTGCCAAGTGAAAGCTTGTTCTCGGAAGTGTAAAAACTTCCTTAAGGGAGGTCAACCCATAGGTAACAGACAGATAAAGACTAAGAAAATATAAGACGCCAGAATATAGAAGTGATAAATAGATTAGAAATGAAAGAAAACACCAATGATTACCTGAAGGGAGTAGTCGGGCTGATGACAGTCGCTGAGGTCGGAAATGTTGCCGGCATCGGTTATGAGGTCTGCCGACGTCGGTTATCCTGCTGACGTCGGTCGGGGAAGTGACCGGCGTCGGTCAGGGTAATGGCCTGTGGTCAAGTCTGGGATACGTTCTAGACTGTGGACAGGTCCGGGATGCTAAGAGGGTCGAGACAGAGTTTGGGGATGGGTCTGAATGGACTGTGGAGTGATCTTGCCCTGTACAGGGTCTTTGTTGGCAAAAGGGGGATGAGGGAGTTGTCTGGGATTGGTATGAAAAGTGGGACAATGTGAGAGGAGGATGGACAGAGGACAGGTCCTGAGAAGGCTTTTCAGCCTCTCAGGGGGAAGGATAGAGAAAGCAAGAAACAACAGATAACTGAAAGCTTAAAGAACAGAATCAATTAACAGACTTGCTTACCTTTTTGCTTACTGAATGAAGAGTTGAAGAAGCTGTTGTTGAAGCCACAGAGGATTTTTCAAGAAGAGAACTCTGATGAAGAACCTTTGTACCTATTACTGTTTTTGCACGAGGTCCAAACGGAGACAAGACGAATGCCAAAACACCAAGAGAGATCTGTTTGCGAGCTCAAGGGTCCAGGGGGCTGCAACGGATGCAGAAAGGGGTAATGAAGGATGCCGACGCTGGCAGTTTCGCCGACGTCAGCTGAAGGGTCACCGACGTCGGCGGTCTCAGAATGGGGACAGAGGCTAAAAATAGCCTCTGCCCATTCTTGCACGCCGCCGAGCGAGGGGGTGTGGGAAGAACGGTCACGAGGATGCCAAAATGGGCGTGGGGGGAAGATAATGAAGAGATTTGGCCTAATAAATGCTAGGGGGAAGGTGGAGGGATTCAAGGGAGGATCCAAGGTGGCAAGGGTAGGGTGGAAAGGGGGCCAAGGTCAAGGGTTAGGATAGGGGTTTAAGGCCAAGGGGGAGGACCAAGGTGCAGACATGTATATGTATATCTATATATGTATATGTATATATATGTACATATACATATATATATATATATACATAAATATATATATATATATACACACACACATATATATATATATACACATATACATATATAATTTAGTTGACAAACATTTTGGTAGTGAGAAGGCCTAAAAGTCAAGTAGGCCTAATTAGTGGGTCGAAGTAGTGAAATGGGCCAAATAAATTTGGGGATGCAAGGTGAACTTATCATGCATATATTTAAGGAATTTATGAATTTTTAATTTTTTTAAAGATAATAAGTGTTTGTAAGGGTCAAAGTGGTAACATATGGATAAGATAGGCCTAATTACATTAAGTCCCCATTAGGTCTAATGGTGGATTTGGTCCTTATGGACTATGACCAACTTATGTAATGTTTGTTTAACATTTTAAACGTGTGTGGTGATATATTATAGAGTTATTCATGTATTTAAATGTTTGTCTCTGACCAATATTGGTGATATCAAGGGTCAAGTACTTAAGAAGGCTTAATAGGCCAAAATTGACTAGTTGAGATATTGAGTATATGTACGAATGAGATAGGTTTTTGGAAACTAGGTGAAGGTGTTTAAGAATTTTACATATGTATTTTTAATATTAAATGAATATTTAATTTTGATTTGATGGGTGTTTAATAAGGTCATTTAACCTAATACTGCCAAGGAAAGGGCTAGTTGAGCGAGAAAGCCTATGAGGCTATTTGAGTGAGATTAAAGGGTAAAGAGTGAAAAAAAAAGGTTTTCATAAATATTTAAGTTATAAATATGTGTTATAAGGTGATAAAATATTATAGGTAACTTATTTGGTTTTAATTTACTTAGGGGGTTGGATCCTCCTTACAAGATAGAGCTTGCAAAAGACTAGTTGAGTGCGTGCCTAACTAGGTAGGGGTTAGAGCTCCTTATGAATTTGATGTTTCACTAAACTTTGGATCTTGAAAATATAGGATTTTATTCCATGTGAATGGTTTAGTGTTTTTTATCCCCTAAGAGGGTTTCCCACATATCTCTTGTGTTCTCTTGTGATATGCTTGTGTAGTTATTTATTTATGCATTGATATTTTATGTTAATGAATGCTTCATATAATGATGAATGGAATTGAATAGATATTGTTAATTAAATAATTCACCCCCCCCCCCATTATTATTAGCTACTTCCAATATAATATAAATTTTTTTGTCCTACCAATCCATAAATATGAAAACTCTATCAAGCCTACATTAGATTAATTTTTCACCCAATCTTCTGTTACTCCAATTAAACTTAGAACCTTTTAATTCCATGTCAATAATACCAATTCATCAATGAAAGAAGATAAATCTTCCATACTATCCAAAAAAAAATTATTTCCTCATTTTTGTCACCTAGATAAAGGGGATAATTAAGATGTCCATCCATGACCCAAGAAAAATCCTTGCATGTATTATTGAAAGATCTTAAATCATACCATAATTTTTTATGAGCAACTATAGAGTTAGAATCATAAATATTGGACAAAATCAATTGATATAATCATAAATATTGGACAAAATCAATTGATTTCCATCAACCAAGTTTGTAAATAGAATAGCCAAATGGTTAGGAAATTTTAAAAAAGACTCCCTAATAATGTTTTTACTATACCAAAAGGTGATGAGACCACCAAAATCTTTAGCTAAACTAACACAAACACTACCAACATCATTCTAATAATCCTTTTTATATAAATAAAAGAAAACCTAATCAATTTTAGATTCTTAAATTGCCAAGATATGAGGCTTATGACTTCTTCTAAAATATCTTTTTTTTTTTTTTGTAGAATAACTATGCATTCCTTTAATATTCCATTAATATACAAGCATATTTAATTTAAATAAGGATAAATAATTTAAAAGGAAACATAGTTTGAATTCCATCAGCAATTTCAACATCATTATTCTTTTTAAGCACTTCTTTTTTTAAAAACCTCCCTGATTTTGGTGGCAAACAGATAGGTGGACCTTTGTTACCTCTTCTAGGGGTTACAAGGAAGTGAATTTTTATTTGATACTATATAAATGGGTTTATATTATTTCTTATGACTCAAATTTAGACTCTTGAGAGACTTAGGGGGAGGAAGATATAGGGTGATGTATATCTGCAACCTTTAATTTTGCCTCAACTAACTTCAAACTTGTGACTTGAAAGTTTGAATTGTAAAGGTTGAAATAATACTTGATCCTCTTCTAAATGTGAGAGGATTTAAAAATCATTCAAAAAAATTGTATTCTCTTTAGGTAATATCTTATCCAACCTCTTTTCTATGTTTGAGACTATTGATTCTAGCTCATAAATTTGGTTGAAATCGATTTGAACCCTATGAAAACCTATCTCTATCTGCAAGTCTTTTACTATATCCATATCTATACTATGAGTTTTACTTTATTATTTTGTTAAGGAATCCAAAGCCTCTAAATGATTCTTTTTACCTCCTTCAATATACTTTATCTCCTCCTGATCTACCTTTTCTTATGTCATTTCTTCTTTTGTATGTATAACCTTATCTTTTTAAATCTCAATTGATGAAACTTTATTTGTCCCTTGCTTTGTGTTTTCCCTTAAAACTTGATTTGTTTCAACATCCTTAAAATTCAAACCTCCTCTTATTTTAAAAAATGGATTATGCTAAAGAATTATATCCATGTTTCCTATTGGAAAAGCCTTAGTCAGGTGACCTAATTTGTGAGAATTATCTTAGATCAAAACTCATTTTTCAAACTCATTTTTTTTATTTCAGATTCCAAAATGGGTGTGTAAGAAAACTAAAGAAGTAAGTTATTAGTTAAAATGCTAATTTACACATAATCATGCATGAATAAACCTAGATATACCTTTTATATCCAAATTGAATGTAATCAAATACCCAAAATTCTTGGCTATGTAGATAAAGAGGTTCTCATCCCATAGCTCAGTCAAAAGACTGGGTAACCAAACCCAAATGGACATTACATTAACATTCTCTAAATTTGGATCAAAACATGGATGCTATTTATTTAGGAAAATAATTAATATTCTACATAGCCATAGACCTCCAACTAATATTTGGACACAATCATCAGATTTGTTGAGTCTGATCATGAAAAATCCATTCACCATTGCCAATATTTCCATGTGACCTTTAGGTTTCCATTTTTCCATGGCCCATGAAATGAACAAATATATTCTAGGTCTATCCCCCATTAAATTTATAACAAGATCATAGTCAATTTTAGAGGAAGATCAGTTAATAAGGGATGTAGAATCTTTAATATGTAAGTATTTACTATCTTTAATCATCTAAATTTATTCTGAGGGGCATATTTCCTTCAATTCATTTTAAAATCCCTTGATTTTATAAATATAAGAAATATTACCTTCATCAAGTTTGATCATTCCCTTACCTACCAAGATACCTTTTTTATCAGTATTGATGGGTTTTCCTTCCAAAAAAGCTTTTTCTTGACTATATAGGGATCAAAATATGATATTTATTATCAAAGCCTAATTCCATCTCCATCCCCCTTCTCTCTAGTTCCATCTTTGTTCCCCTTTTCCTATTTAGATTTTTTATTCAAAAAAATCTCCCACCCATCTTCATCTCTCCATCTCCCAGCCTCTATAAAATTACCTACCCATAATTATTTACTTTCATTTATTTTTCACTTTCTATAGCTATTTTTTATTTCAATTCTTATTCATTATATGTTATTTCTTGAATCACCATTCCTTATTAAATATTCATTCCATGTAATGAGATTCAAGTCGAGCATATGTCTACATACAATATTTTTAAACTTTATCATTTATTGAATCTTTCTCTCTTATAGGAACCTATTGAGATTCAATCTCTCTAAATGCACACCTTAAAAAGTGCAATGGAAAAGGGGTGGGTATAACTTTGGTGCTTCTCAAGATTATTAAACTTATACCATTTGCTAATGCTATGTCCATTTTTATCTCAAAAATAGACGTTATTAAAACCATTTATCATGTGTAACCAGACCTTAAACATGAGTATAGATTCTTATATTCATCATCATATAAAAATATACACACCATTACAACCAACTGATAAGTTTAATTACCAGGTGTATGTCACTGGTCAAAAATCCCAAAACATTCAGCCCTGGACCTTAAAGATTCATTTTATATCCTATGCCCAAGTTTTTATATTAAGAAATTTGGATGGCCTTTGAATTTAGCCTAAACTAATCATTGATGTAGTCAGGCACCATGTGGCTACTTTGGGTTTTCTCAAGATTATCCCACTTAGGGCTATGGATGCACCACTTATCATGATTATGAGACCTTAGGTCCATTTTTAATCACCAAACCACCTAGGTTTATGAGCTATGGGATGCTTCCACTTGGTATCTTATTGGTCCCTCAATATCTCATAAACATTGGGGGATTATCTCTAATGGTTTAATATTTCTAGGATTTAAAGCTTTAGGATGATAACACATGGCAACCTTTCAAGCCCTTGAAACCTCATAGGCATTATGGAATTATTCCTAATGTATCAATCTTCCTAGGGTTTTGAATTCTATAATGCTACCACTTGGCAGCTTCTTAAGACCTTAGATGCATTGAGAGATTAAACCACCCCATTAATTATTCAATCCATTGGAATGATGCCACATGGAATCATTCAACCAATCTCTCAAAAATCCAAACTTATCTTAAAAAAAAAAGCTAAAATAAAATCCAAAGAAAATAGTGGCTAAGGTAAAACACAATAATTAGTCAACACGTAAATTTTACTAAGGCAAAAATTTGTCATGAGACTTGATAATCAAGAAATTCAAAATATGATAAGGAATTTGAATTATAAAATGGCTAAGGCATGAATAAAATTCCATAAATAGTCAATCAAAGCAAATAGACTAAGGCACAATTCAAATTTAATGATAGATTTCAATTTAATGAATACATAAAGGCTAAACCAAAGCTAAATATAAATGTTAATGTATTACTACCATTAATACATCTGTAACTAAATTCACATTAATTGATTAAGCTTGAAACTTAAACCAATGCTCTCACTAGTTTAATTGACTAACAATAATCACCAAAAGAGCTTTAGTCTAGAAAAACATCTCTTAAGGAGCTACTTGATCCTATGATCCAACTAGTCTATTCATTAGAATATTACACTTATAGCATTAACACATAGACCCATTCATTCTATTTAAGGTAAGATATCAAACAATAGATTTACTAACAAGTAAAACACATCAATGTTTGGTCTTCATAGCCCTCTTATTTAATGAATGCTTTGGAAGGGTGGCCTCATTCAAACTTAAATCTTACATGCCTTATTATATTTATAATATTAGATCAAAGCTCTATTAAAATTCCTATTTTATTATTATTTTGTCTTGTTATAAGAAAATTCTATAGTAGATACCTTACTCAACTCTTAAGAGTCAAAGAATTCTTCCATAAGACATATTTTAATTAAAATTACATCATGAATTAGATTATAATGTCAAGCTATATTAATATTCCCAATAACAATCTCCCAAATATTTATTTGAGTTTCACTCATAATTGGATAAGCTTAATCTATTAAAATATATCATAACTATATATAATAAGAGATGTGTATTCAATGGGTTATTCTTAACAAATATTTAAGTAAGTGAATCACATTGTCATTTCATTAGTAAGGTCTTATAGCCTAAGGAACTTTCCTTACATAAAGATCTACATTTAGAGTATACCCATCTAGTTATAGCTTAGTTTTTAAAATAGGTTTCAATAGATATATAACATAAGTCTTCACGCATAGTTGGTTCATTATACAAAAGACTATTTTCATAAGATTATTACAAAAAAGTTGTCTGCTATTAACTTTTATCCATACAAGAGATTTCATCCATATTTTACATAAGCATGAGGTATAAATCAATCCCTAATTTATCAAGGGAAGGACAATAAATCTTCAACAAAGGTCCTTGTCTACTCCAAAATAACTACTCACTATTTGAAGGAGAGCTCATTACCCAAATTTTTTCCATCATCAAGATATTTCTCTAATCACCCATGAGCTTGATATTACTAGATTTGATCATATTTACATCATTTAGTAGAGACAATTATGGATATATAAACAATGGTACATTAACATAAGGAAATAACCATGCACAAACCTACAATCCTATTCCCAATTCTTACCCATAGATATTCCTAGTCCCAAATATAATTCAAACAGGCAAAGTGAATATAAGCATTCATAAATACATAAAATAGAAGGAAATAGTTCACATCATAAACAAGGCCCAGCATTTGGTTGGATAGAAAGAGGATACCTCACTTATTTTATTTCAACCAAAATTCATAGCCTCGAGGGTTAAGCAATATTTCACTATGCCCTACATGAGAGGGATTAATAATATACCACCATGACATTCATATGAGGTTAAATAATCTACCACAATGCCCCATACAGGAGGGCTTGACAATTTTCCACCATGAAATTATTACTCATCTACAACCATCACATGGTGTCATAATAGCATGGAGATATTCAAGTAATAATATGAATCATTCAAGCCAAGTAATGAGGAACACAACCTCTCTAATGCCCTCGATTATGAAAATAACTACAAGGTGGCCAATGCAAAACCATGTAAAGATAATAAAATAGGTAGAATAATTGAGTGGTCTTATTATCCTTAAATAAAGAGATCCAACAAAGAACTATAATAATTTTAATTCAAAGAAAATAAGTTATAAATCAAGTTAATAAGAATCACGCCTATTGTCTCCAAGACCTCCTGGGAACTATCCCCCAATTTTCTAAGGATTGATTCTCTTAACCAGATCTTCATATATATTTCCCTTCCTTCTATTTTTCTCTTCTCATTGGTATATTCTCTTCTAATTTGAAAAAGGTGTCAAAAGTTCCCAAAAAGTCCCTCCAATTGAGAATATGACTCTTACATATAGATGTCCTACAATCAACCAACCACCCTTTACTCATAAACCCATGCCTCATTAAGGGACATTCTTTCACATGATCATTAAGGTGTATGGTGTAACTATAGGATTATTTGGTTTCTTCCTAGACTCATTTACCTATTTTCTCACTTGATTCTAGACTTAGGCAATCAATAAAAATATCTACCAATAGGCGACTAGACATTCTTGGCATTGGTATACCTAGATACAATATCTTAAGGCAAAGAAACAACAAGATTCACCAACCAAAATGAAAATCTAGCCACCCAAATAGCATGCTTAGTTATAAAGAGGTGATGAACATCATCTATGCCACTGACTAATTAGGATATTCTAAGAGATGTTTAAGTTCTAAGATAAGGTTTTTAAGTGATATAACTATGCTTGGCATAGTCCCTTTCCTTCATTGACTCTTCCCTATTCCTTCACACATAATGCACACACAAAATTCCTCTAGCCTAATAGCCAAAGCTATAGAATTTAATCAAAACAAGGCACTTAATCAATTAAATAAACTAACATACCAAGTAATACAATAATTCACATAACATCACACATATGCAATCAAAAATTTACAAGCTTATGAGTAATGATTCAACATTGTCTAAACATCATATCCTATATGCATATTTATATTATTAATTTTAACTTATCATAATAAAATTAAGGATTTTAATTTTATAAGTAATTAATACATGATTAATAATATGTCTTTCCCATGGTTCCCAACACATCATAAATAAGTTTCCATAGAATATTGCATACCTAAACTAGATGTGACTAGCAATATAACTCCTGACTCTAGGTTAGCCAAAATATCATAGTCATTGGATGTCGAAGATGAGAACTCTAAAAAATAGGGCCTTAAATTCCCCTTCCCTTATGAAAACTTCTTCCTAGAAGTCACTAAAATAAGTGAGGGTATTGAACCCTCAAAGGTGTATCATCTTCCCATGTATTTTTTGATTCATCATATTTGTCCCACTAGACCTTGACCTAGTCTAGGTCTCTAATTTAAAGGGACAATTTTATATGCATTATAATCTTGACAAGATCCAAAACTAAAGTTACATTAGTCTCCACCTATATGGCTATCTAGTCCAATACATGAACACTATTAGGTATATATTGATGTAAAATTAAAACATGAAATACATTGTGAATATGAGATAGGTTGGGTGGAAAATCTAGTCAATAAGCTACTAGGATAATAGTCTCCAAGATCTTGAATGGCCCAACAAATTAAGGTGTTAATTTCAAACATTTTACATAATGGATAGGGATCTTGTTGGGTATTACTCTCAATAATACCTTGTCACCAACATTAAAATTTCAATCAATCCTCTTTTCATCATCATAATATTTTCATTGATCTGTATCAGTCTCAAAGTGATATCAAATCTTAATTACTTTCCATTACATGTCCTCTAACATATTAAGAGTGAAAACAACCCTATCCTCATGTCAATCCCAACTCAATGGGGTTCTACATGATCATCCATACAAAACTTAGAAAGGTGCCATATTAATTAAACTACGATAGATATTATTATATGCAAATTCAATAAGATATAAATAATTTTCCTAATAGGATTGTTGGTCCATAACATACATGTGAAACATGTCCTCAATAAACTAGCTAACTCTCTTAGTCAATCCATTAGTCTCAAGATGATAAGAAGTACTAAAATTCAGTTGCATGCCTAATTCCTTCTACAAATAAGTCTAGAAGTGCAAAGTATAAATTTGATATCTATCTAAAATAATCTTATAGGGAATCTTTTTTAATAAAATAAGTTGATATAAGAATACTCTCACCTCTAAAGTGGCATTATAGGTAGTCTACATTGGATAAAAGTGAGTCTCTTTGGTTAGTCTATCCACAATGACCATAATCACATCATGATGATATGATGAGGTAGGTAAGACTACAATGAAATACATGGAGATAGTATCTCATTTCCATTCTAAAATCTCATTAGGATATAACAAACTTATTGGATGCTATGATCAGCCTTTACTCTCTAGCACTATAGATAATGAGCTACAAAATTAGTAATGTCTCACTATAAACCATCCCAATGATACAATTACCTTAATTCTGCATGCATCTTCATAATTCCATGGTGTGCTTGGTAAGGATATCTATTTGACTCAAATATAATCATCTCATGTAAACCACACACTAAAGGAACATAGATACACTCTTTATAGCAAAAAATTCCATCCAGATCAAGAGATCCTTCTAATTTACCCTTTAGATTCAAACTAGAATCCAACATCTATCTCACTTCCTTATATAGGTTATCCTCTAGAAGCTACTTTATAATTTAACTTATCAAGTCTGTACACAAATTCATTATTGCTAATTCATGACACCTCCTACTTAAGGCATAAACAACCACATTTTCCTTTGCTTTGATATATAGAATCTTGAAATCATATTCACACAATAGTTCCATCTAAACTCTCTGATTCACATTGAGGTTAGGTTTATTATATAGATACTACAAACTCAATTGATATGTTTTCAAAATAAAATGGTGACCAAGAAAAAAGTGTTTCCACCCTAAGCAATCATGAATAATATATACAAGTTTTAGGTCATGCATGGGGTATTTCATCTCATAGTATTTGAGTTTCCAAGACTCATATACTATAAATCTACCCTCATACATGAGTATAGCTTGTAACCCTACCTTTAATGTATCAAGACAAATAAATATCTCCCTTGTAGGATTAGTCACAACCAAAATAAAAACACTAGTGAGTGATTATTTTACCAATTGAAAGGATTCTTCACACTCTTCTAACTAAGAAAACTCCTTCTCCTTCCTTTGAATTTAAGCGATGGGATTTTCAATACAAGAAAAATTCTCCATAAAGTGACAATAATAGCCTACCAAACCCAACAAAGTGTGAGCCTTTACAACATTTATGGGCACTAACCATTCCATAATGGAACTAATATTCAAGGGGTACACTAAAATTCCTTCCCCTAAGATGATGTGCCTGAGGTATTTCACCTATGATTATTCAAAATCACACTTCTCTAAGTTTCTAAACAACTAGTTTTCTATCAGAACCTACAAGAATTGACTCAAATAGTCTTCATGTTCTTCCTCATTTTATGAATAAATCAAGATGTCATCAAGAAACACCAACACAAATGGTCTACATAAGTGAAAACAAATCCATTCATAAGAATGATGAACACTATTTAGGTATCAGTCAAACCAAATAGTATAATTATAAACTCATAATGCCCATACCATATTTGAAATGCATCCTTGTGGATATCTAACTTTGTGATACATAATTGATGGTATCTAAGTTTCAATATATCTTGGAAAACACCTTGGCTCCCTATATTTTATCAAAGTCATAAATTTTATACAAGGGATAACAATTCTTAATCATTACCTTGTTCAACTTTTGGTAATCAATACACAATAGAAGAGATTCATCCTTCTTCATGAAGAAGACTAGTGCTCACCATGGGGACATACTAAGACAAATTAAGCCTCTCTTCAAGTTTCCCAATATATATTTTAAGTTTACATAACTTTATTATAGTCATATAATATGGTGCCTTTATAATGGGCTCAACTACTGATATTAGGTTGATCTAAAAATCAATCTCTCTTATAAGGGGCATACCTAGCAATCCATTTGGAAATACATTGGGAAAATTCCAAAGAATGGTATGATCATCTAGAGAATACTTAGATAACTCATCTAACCTATCACTCACCATGATAGAAAAAATATGAAAACTCTTCTATATGCTCTTCTTGAGTTATATTGAAAAAATCATGCAAAAGGAAATAGGTCTCTTGACCCCACATATCACTATAGGAGTTCTAAAGTCATATACACACTTGATAACCTTATTATGTCAATCTAACCTTGAATTATGATCCATAATCCAATCTATTCCTAAAAAAAACCCATAGGTATCTAAGGGTATAATACACAAATCCACTATCGTGGAAAAGACACCAAGGTCTAAAACACAATTGCTAACTAAGGAGCTAACAAACATCTTAGACCATGTGGCCCACTCTACTACCCAAATCTATAATTACCTAGTAGCCACCAGCCTAAAATGGTCCATAATATAAGGAGAAATGAATGATTATAATCCCTTAGAATTAAACAAAACAAATATATATACTCCATTAATCATACATGTGGTCTTAATTACTATTTCCTAGTATTTGACTTGGTGGTCATCTATTACTACATAAATCCTATGTTCCTAACCCACATCACCCACTATCTACTCTAACATTAGAGCCTTTTTATTGTTGGTAGATGATGGTCCTAGAAGATAATAACATGCATAGTAATTAAGGGATATGCATGTTAAACATTCACCTCTATGTTGGTCTAGCCCTACAAGATCTTCAGATGATCTAAAAATGAATGATGTTGTTGATGCATATGGTCTCATCTATATTGATTATTGAGTTTATGTAGGTCTAGTTTAATAATGATCATAATGCCTAACATCACCTCATCTCTAGTAGTATCTATCAAACTAATCTATATTCTAGTTGTGTCCATAGTAGTTACTCTCTTATTATTATTGAGGGGATATAAAAATAGATTGGTTTATTATCTAACCTCCCCTAGGTGTAGGTTGTGCACCTTGTGACCTCAATTCATGTTGTGATTTCATCTTACCCCAAAATTTATCTCATGAATCTAGAGTATTTATTTTAGACTCCTTATCTAAGTAGGCCTTTTTTACTATAGCTTCTAAGGTTGTAGGATCTAAAATGCATACTGCATCAGCTAACTCTAAATTTATTCCTCTAATGAACTTGTTTACTTTAATAGTCTCATATATGTAGCCTTGTACATATTTGATCAATTTTATAAAATGGTTTTCTTATTATGACATTATACCACTCAAATGTCATAGATCATGAAATCCATCTACCTTCTTCTAAAATTATCAAGGGGATAGGCAGTGTACTCTAAAACACTCCTCAAATAAATCTGAGGGAAGTAGGTGTCAAATGGATATTTTTATCTTTTCCTTCCCACCACATATTAGCTACATCCTTAAGTAGGTGGGTTCCTATACATGCCTTCTCATTGGTTTCCCAATAATAAAGTGTGAACCAACCTCACATATTGGATAACTAAGCCTCTAATTCAAATACCTCCTAAGTACCATAAAAATTAAGAGGATGAAGTTTGATGAAGTCCTTAATTAGGTCTTTAGGTGAAAGCTTAGGAGGACAGTCTAAGCCTTGTCTCTCCTAAGGCTCACCTTAGTGATGTAACTCACCTATGTCACCATCTAAATGTTGATGGGAAAGACTTTGATACCTTTTACTACCATGTAATCTCTATTCATCCTAATAATTATTTGGAGAGTGCCTCTCAACCTCATGTTGTGTTGGCATAATCTCTTATGCAAGATGTCACACATCTGTTACATGGCCAAAATGAGTTAGGTTCTTATATCATTTACCCTAACTAATTAGAGGCTCATGATTACCAATGTAACCATAATTATAATGTGGTCAACATCATCTCCTCATCCTTTAAATCAATATGATATATGTCAGATTCCATGAGAAAATTATAAATCTACAAAGTAAAACCAAATACCCAAAGCTCTCAATGTAGTAACTCAGGCTCTGATACTAGAATTTCATGCCCATATTTTCTCAAAAATAGACATAACTAAAACCATTTAACATGTCTAATAATACCTAAAACATGAGAATATATTCTTATATTCATCATCAAACAAATATATACACCATTCCTACCAACTACTAATTTCAATTACCAAGATCATGCCACTAGTCTAAAAGCCCAAAACATTCAACCCTAATGCTTAAGGATTAATTTATAGACTACTCCAAAGGTTTTATATTAAGACATTAGGATAGACATCAAATTTAGCATAAGCTAATCATTGATGAATTTATGCACCATGTGGTCACTTTAAGTCTTCTCAAGCTTATCCCATCAAGGGCTATGGTTGTGCCACTTATCATGATTAGGAGACCTTGGGTCCATTTCTAATCACCAAATTTCTCATTCTTTTGATCTTAGAGATGCTTCCACTTGGTAGTTCCTCAATCCCACTGGACCTCAAAATAATTGGGATATTATCTCCAATGGTTTAATCTCTCTAGGGTTCTAATTTTAGGATGTTTCCACCTAGTATCCTCTTGGACCCTCAAAACCTCAAAGGTATTAGGAGATTAGCTATAATCGTTCAATATTCCAAAGGTTTTGAGTTCCAAAATTCTATCACTTAGTAGCTTCTTAGGATATTGGAGTTATTAAGGGATTAAATAGACCCATTAATTCTCTAAGTTTTTATAATGATTCCATATGGCATCATTTGGCCAATTTTTCAAAAAATCCAAAAATTTCCTAAAGCAAAAGATGATAGAAAATCCAAATCAAACAATGGATAAGGAAAAACATAGGAATTGGTCAAAATGTAAATTTGACTAAGGAAAAAAAATATTCAAGAGACTTAGTAATTGGAAAAGGTAGAATTAGATAATGAAAATGAATTATAAAATGTCTAAGTTATAAATAAAATTCCAAAAATAGTCGATCAAAGAAAATTTATTAAGGCACAAGCTGAAATGAAAGATAGAGTTTGATTTGATGAATGTAGAAAGGTTGAGATAAGGATAAATACACCTATTAATGGACCAATACCATTAATTATTTTGAAACTAATATTTAATTTAAATTTATTGACTAAAATCAACACTTAAACCAATATTATCATTTGTTTAGTCAACTAACAATAATCACAAAGCAAGGTTTAGTCTAGCAAAACATCTCTTAAGGAGTTACTCGATCCTATGAGCCAACTAGTCTATTTATTAGAAGATTACACTTGTAGAATTATAACATATACCCATTAACTCCATTTAAGGTAAGATATCAAATAATAGATTTACCAAAAATTAAAAACACAACATCAAGGGTTGGTCTTTAGATCCCTTTCTTTCATTAATTATTTACAAGGGTGACCTCAATCAAACTTAAAGTATACATGCATTGTTATATTTGTAATAGTAGATCCAAGATTTATTAAAATTATTCTTTTATTATTAGTTGGTTTTGTTAACATAAAATTCTACAGTAGATAGCTTACTCAACTAATAAGATTCAAGGAACTCTTTCATAAGACATATTTTTACCAAAATAACATTAGTATTCAGATTATACCATCAAGATATATTATTATTCACAATAAAAATCTCACAACTATTTATTTAATTCCACTCATAATTGGATAGGATTAGTCCATTAAAATATATCATAACTAAATATAATAAGAGACACATGAGTATTCAATAGGTTATTCTTAACAAACATTTAAGCAATCAAATCACATTGTCATTTCATTAGTAAATCCTTACGGCCTAAGGAACTTTCCTTACATGACTAATTCTTTACCAAAAGATTTAAATTTAAAGTATACCCATACAATTATAGCTCAATTTATAAAATATGTTTCTATAGATATATAATATAAGTCTTCACCCATAGTTGGGTCATTATACAAAATACCATCTTTCACAATATTATTATAGGCAAACTAGATGCTACTAACATTTATCCATAATAGATTTTTTGCCCATATTTTACATAAGCTTGAGTCAAAACTCAAGACCTAATATATTAATGGAAGGATAATTATTTTTCAATAAATATCCTTGTATAATCCAAAGTAACTATTGGCCATTTCAAGGAGAGATCACTACAAAACCTTTTTCCATCATCAAGTTATTGCTATAAGTACCCTTGAGCTCGAGACTCCCAACTCTGATCATGTTTACATCACTTATTAGAGGAGGTTATGGATATATAAACAAGGTTACCTTAACATTATGTAATGACCATGCACAAACTTACCATCCTATTCTTGGTTTTTACCCATGGAGACTCCAAGTCTTAAATACAAATCAAATAAGCATTCAAATTATCATTCAAATGAATCTAAGCATTCATAAATTCATAAACTATCAATCTATAATTCATAGCTTACTTAAGGCCCACTATTTTATTTGATAGCAATAATATACCTCACTCATTTTCTTTCATCCAATAGCCATAGGATGGTTAATCAATATACCACTAAAGGGCTTAATAATTTACCACCATGACATTCATAGGAGGGTTAATAAATATAACACCATGCCCCATAATTGAGGGCTTGATAATATAGCACCATGAAAGTATTTTTCATATATAACCATCACATGGCATCATAATATCACATAGATATTAAAACAAGAAGTTGAAACATTCAAGTCAAGCAAAGAGGAACACAACCTCTCTAAGGCCCTCAACCAGGCAAAGAACTATATGGTAGCTAATGCACAACCATAAAAATATAATAAAATAGGTATAATAAACTAAGTTTTTTTTATTATCATTAAAATAAGATATCAAACAAATAACCAAAATTAATTTCATTCAAATAAAATAAGCTATAAATCAAGTCAATAAGAAGCCCACCTATTGATTCCAATATCTTCTAGGTGTTATCCTCTAGTTATCTAATGTTTGACTCTCTTAACCATCTCTTCATATTTATTTCCCTTTCTTATCTTTTTCTATTCTCCTTGGTTTATTCTCTTTTAATTATAAAAAGGTGTCAAAATTCCCAAAAAAGTCCCTCGAATAGAGAACTTTACTCCTACATATATGAGTCATATAATTAGCCAATCACCCTCTACTCACCAACCCATGCCTCATTAGGGGACATTATTTCCCATGTTCATAAAGGCACATGGATGATCTAAAACCTTATTTGGTTTCTTCTTATACTCACTTACCTCCCTTCCCACTTGATTCTAGACTTAGCAAATCATTGTAAAGATCTTCCAATCAACCACTAGACATTCTAGACATTGGTCTACCTGGCCACAAGAGAGGAGACAAAAAGATTCACCAACCAAACTTAAAATTGAGTTGCATAAATAACACACCAAGTCAAAAATATTTGATGAGTAGCATTTATGCCATTGTCTAAATAGATAATTTAATAAATAATTAAGGTTTGAGATAAGGATGTTAAGTGATATAACCATATTTGGTATAATCCCTTTCCTTCATTGGCTCTTCCCTCTTCTTGAAAACTTAATTCACACATAAAATTCATATAACATAATAAACAAAGATATATAATTTAATAAAAATAGGGCACTTAACCAATTAAATCGACCAACATATTAAGGAATACAACTATTCACATAGATAAATTCACATATCATCGTACACATGAAATTATTAATTTACAATATTATGAGCAATGATTCAACATTTATCCTATATTCATTTTCATATTATTAATTTTAACTTCTCATAAATGAAATTCAAACATTTTACCTTCATTAATTAAGACATGATTGATAATAGGTCTTTCTCATTGTCCCCAACACATGATAAGTCTCCATAAAATCTTTGCATTCCTCAACTAGATGCAACTAACAACATAAATCTTGACTCCAAGGTAGAGTAGAAAAAATATCATGGTCATCTAATTTCAAAGATGTGCGCTATGGAAAATGGGGCATTATGTTTAAACCCACTATAATTCACTTTTATCCAACTCTCTAAGCAATTAAATCCCATTTATTCACTTCCCTAAGCAATTCCCCTTTTAAAATACCCCCTCACTATGAAAACATTAATTTTCTTAATTTTTATACTACATCCAGTTAGATCTTGTTATAAAGTATTAATCACATGTTATAGAATGAATTTAGCCTAACTGACCTAGTTCAAGACTTAATGACTACTTTTCCTACCTAAAAAAATTGAGTTGTTCAATCATATCAACTAAAATTCCAAAAGGGTTTAGGTTCAATCCTTGGCTATAAATACCAACTTCACTTTAATCCAAGATAGGAATACTCAAATTTTCATTATTATAGATTAAGATTATATAAATTTTACACTTGAAGATTCATTGTTTAGTGTTTTGCCTTAGAAGTAAAAGAACTTGTCTTGTGGGAAAGGCTTGGATGCAAATAAGAGTCTTTTAGCCTAGAGTTAATTTAAATAGTGTGATCCTTACAAATCCATAAAAATCTCTTGAAAATAACCATTGTCCAAGGGAGATATTGACACATGATATTTTCATTTAAGGTAAGTATTCCTAACTCTTACTCTTTCATTTTGTTAGATAGATATTACATAAAATAATAGGTTGAATGTTTTACTCCTTGCTTAGAATTACCTCTACTTTGACTTGAGTAGAGTTTTAATTTTGCATTTTATGTTTTGTTTATTTTACTATCCTCCTTTGTTCTACAATATTTAATTATCACTAGATTAGTTTCTTTTATTTCATGTATTGTATGCCTAATTAGCGTTATTATGTAATGTTGCTTGACTAGAGGCTTTGAAACCCTCTCTAATGGTGTTTTATGATAAGATGTCCCTTAGATAGGTTTAACATATCCAAATTGGTCATGTTATGATATAAATATATATGAAATGAGTAGTTGGTAATATTACCTTATATAGTCTTGGAATTAATTAAGTATGACAAGTTGTGTATCCATCCTAATTTATTGCATATAATTACTAGCTATATAATGATAATCTAACAACTTATTTTCCAAAAAATGATTATCCTATGGAAAAAGTAATAATGTTTAACATCATGAAATGAAAATTCAAAGGACTCATTCTCCATGAATAGGGCATTATATAGCTTATAATTTCTTAATAAAATAAATAATATTGTGGTGTCATGGTGATATATATGATTACATCAGTTGTTTTTTCATGATTTATAAGTAATCTTCATCTAAAATTAAAACAAGTTATATTTATATCATATATAAATACCTTTCATCTACTAACCTCTTTGATGATGCAATAATTCTCACCCTTGGATTCAAGTATCATGTGCTCATAGATTGGGACCAATAAGATCCTATACCACTTGATCTCATCTAAAATGAAGAGGCAATTACAACTTTCATGGGAATTATAGATGAAATTATGTTCAGAGACCATAAAAATGTTTGAAATTAGTTTGGACACATCAACATAATTTTCAAGGATATTAAGAGTTCCTTACTCACCAAAAATCCAAGTCCCTTGGTAAAAACCTCTATGAGGTGTTATTGGACCAAAAAAATAAAATTCAAGAAATAAAAAATGATTCTATTAGTGAAAATATTTGTGAGGCACCAATATATGAGGAAATCAACCTTACCCCCACACCAACACAATTTCAAGATTATTCCACATTGTTAATTGAAGAAACCCTTGATGTGAACATTAGTACAAAGGAAAATCCCAAAGTTATCAAGCTTGCAGCTACACGTAGTATTGAAGAATATGAAATCCTAATCATTCTCCTAATATAATTTTTATATGTTTTAATGTGTTCATATTCAAACATATTAAGATTAGATAAATATCTTTTAGTGCACCACTTAGTTTTTCATGTAGATGTGAAACCTGTCAAGAAAAACTTATAAAATTGCATCACAAAGTGGCATTACTTGTCAAATAATAACTATAAAAAAAAATAAGAGGCTGGATTCATTAGGCCCATTGATTATTTATAATAAATATCAAATATCATTCCAATAATTAAAAAAATATTTGAGATTAGAGTATGCAATGATTTTTGACGCATCAATAATGCATGCCCAAAGGATGACTTCCCTCTTCCTAACATTGACATGATATTAGATTCAATAACAGGACATGAGATGTTGTCTCTTATAGATGGTTTCTTAAGATATAATAAAATTTAAATCACACATGATGAATAACATAAAACAACATTTATCACAACATGGGTAAATTTTTGATACTAAGTCATGCCATTTAGCTTAAAAATTAGAGGTGTAACCTATCAATGATCAATGACTATTATCTTCTAAGAAATGTTCCATAAATTTGTTGAAGACTATATGGATGATATTTTCATCAAATCGAAAAATAATGAAAAAAATCCTAATTTTTTGTGAAAAAAAATTGAAAGGATAAAGGAGTATAATTTTTTTCTAAATCCTAAGTGTGTTTTTAGGGTCACATCAAGAAAAATATTATGCTTCATTATATCTAGAATATGTATTTAATTTGATCCAACTAAGGTAAAATCCATAATATAAATGCCTCCTCAAAAAAATCTCAAGTAGCTTCACAAATTGAAAGGAAAAATTAAATCCACAATAAGGTTCATATCACAACTTCCATACAAATTTCAAACATTCACACATCTTCTCAAAAAATATATTGTCTTTAACTAGAATGAAGGATGTCGACATGAATTTGAACATGCCAAAAAATATCTTTCTAATCCACCAGTATTAATGCCACCCACTCTTGGGAAACAATTTATACTATACATATTATCTACTAAATATTATTTGAGAGATCTTATACCATAACATAAAGAATAGGGAAATGAGATAATAGTTGATTTAACCTTTTAGAGCTTTACAATGAAAATCCTATGTTTAGATTAAACCGTTGAGATGTCTAAATGAGTCAAATAAATATGCAATAATTAAGTACTAATTTGTTATGAACTTTGACCTTTTTTGAATTTATAATAATATAAATAAATAAGAATAAATAGATATTTATTTAAAAACTATCATAGATGATCTGGGTTTTGAAAGTTGAGATATGGGCAATTATCTATGTCATCAATAGGATTCAAGTGTTCATCTACTCACTGAATAATAACACCTAGTATAGACACTAGTGCCATATATGTGTAGTGTCCTTAGTGTGGAACTAATGTCCTCTTTATAAGACTCTTATTATTTTATATGAATAGTTGTGCCTATGTTTTTGTCCTATTCTTACACACATGAAACTTGGAACTCTATGTTGTGCCTGTAAAACCTGATTTAATATGCAAACTCTAGTCCTCCTTACAAGTATAACATGAACAATAATTTTGTGTGTGTTAGTAGGATATACTAGACATCCTTAACATCCTATTATGTAGAGAGTTTCCTACATACCTATACTCGGAAGAGGTATCAAGCCCAATGTAGTTCTCCCACCTAGTGCTTGATGCAAGTGTAAGTGAATGCTAAAATGAGAGTGGGCTTGGATGCCTTAAATGTTTTTGATATTTTTAAATGTTTTAAAACTAGGTTTAGGGATACTATATATGGTATTATATATAATTAGGCAAAAATAGGTGAAAAATACCTTAATCTTGCTCAACTATGTCTTTGGTTTGAATAGATTTTGCATCTATTTTCCATCTAGTGAATATAGGTGGATTATACTTGTATTTATAGGGTTATGTTACTATGCCCATAACATATCACATGTATTAGGATAAGAATATTCAAATTATGTCTTAATTATCCCTATTTTATGTTATATCACATTTATATATGCTTTCATTAGGTTAGTAGGTCATCCTATGGAGTAACCATGGCCTAGGTAGACTATATATAGGAGGTAGTGGGTAGTTATTTATCATAATATTGTGAATTTTGCTCTTATTGAAGCTTGTGAAGTTTGACCCCTCAAAGTGGCTTGTATGTTATTCATATATTCTACTATATTTCAATAATATTGTGATTTTTTACTGTTATTATCCTTTATTATTGAAGTAATTTCATTATAAGTGGTATTAGAGCATCAATTTGGGTCGTAATCAGGTTAAAAACCTTAGCTCTTATAATTTAGATATATCTCAAAAAATATTACACATTTTATGTAAAGTTTTTACTATAGGTGATAAATAATTCAAGTAAGATTACATTCAAGTTTCATCTCAAATAGATCTTGTTTGAAAAATTTGTCGCCATTTTAGGTTTTTTAATAAATTTGATCTATAGTGTGAAATAAAAGGAATTTTTTAGATTTATTTACATTTTTGGAAATATTATAAAAATATAGATTGAGTGTGTTCTTTGTAGTTTCTGATTTGAGGCCTAATTAAGTACAAAATTACGTGGTCAAATCTAAGTGAAAGGTGCCAATCATAATCGACATTATCAAGCCCTTTTATGGTAGGACCATAAACTATGGGCCAAGGAAAGGGTGTTAAAACCCTAGGTAAAGCTCCTCAAAAGGAAGAGATGGAGTTAGAATGGGGAGTTACCAGATATTTTATACCAGGGTTCTCTGAGATAGATCATAAAGTGAGCTAGCTTGACTACAATGTGTAAGGCATTCAAATTGGAATGTAAGGCATACAATTTAATATAAAATACATACAATTTATTTTGGAAAATATTATGATGGCTTTACAAAATAATCATTCAAATTAGCCAATTATCAATATTACATAACCCCACTAAGGTGGATCTCCCAACCAGCCTAATCTAAATCCAAGTATCTTACCACAATAGAACCTATTACCAAAGGTAGATATGCATAAATTTGATGGAAAGGATCCGCTCAATTGGATCAACCAAATGGATAGTTGTTTTGATCTACATCGGATCCCATGTGGATAGAATGTTACCTTTTCATCCTTGAATATATAATCTAAACAATTCATTTGATATCAATGGTTCTCTACTCAAAAGAAAAAGATGACTCTCAGTGTCACCTAGTTAGTTTTTTTAGAGGAACTAAAATTACACAATAAAAATAGTTTGATAGATAATTAATTCATCCAACTAAAAAATGCAATAGACTAGTTTAGTCAAGTATTATATTCATAATTTTTAGAACCTATCTTTACGGGTGGAGATAATTTTTGATGAGAACCTAAATGACCTATTTTTTTGTGGCCTCAAGAACCATATTCAACATGAGGTATGCATGTTTAATCCATTTAAGGTTTATGATTCTATTATCATGGCATGTAGGGATGAGGAAAAATAAATGGCCAATAAAAAGTATCCATTCACTCACTTTGTAGATCATATCATATCAACACCATCATTTCTTCCACCTACCTGATTGACCCCTCAACAAATTAAATAAAAGTGTGCAAAAGGATTATGTTTTGACTATGACAACAAGTGGAACAAAGGACATATATGTGTTAATAAAAAGTCATTATACATTGAGGGATCTAATGAACATGATCAAGAGGATGATGCCTCTAATGATGATGAAGAAGATATAGAGGAGGTACCTAAATATTCCAAACCTATAATCTCTTGTCTTGAATTTTTAGGTATTATCACTCCTAAAACACTTAAGGTGGTGAGTTTCCTCAAGAAATAGAAGGAGACAGTGTTGATTGACTCAAGGATCACACATAATTTCATCAACCATAATTTTTCCCCTCAATTGAATTGTTTCATTTACCCAACACCAAAATTTTAGGTCATGATTAAATATTGTTGCATAGTAAATTGTTTAGGGAAATGCCATAGTATTAAGCTTGTTATGGGTGAGTATAATCTAGATTCTACTATGTTTTCTATTCCCATGGGTGGTGCAGACATTATTTTGGGAGTCTAATGGCTCATAACCTTGGGTATAATTGATATCAACTTCCAATAACTTTTCATGTGCTTTCATTCTAAAGGTAGAAAGATTGAACTACAGGGATTGCAGGCAAAATCTCCATAATTTGTTAGTTCATATTAGATGACAAAAATGCTAAAAAGGGGGGTCAAAGGATTTATAGTAGAATTATGTTCCATAGAAGTTAAACCCATAAAGGCATCTCCACATCTTTATTTACAAATGATTCTTGATGACCACCCATCTATTTTTGATGCCATGCTAAAAAGACTACCACCAAAAAGAGAACATGATCATTCCATTCAACTACTTATAAGGAGTCAACCACCAAATATCAGAACATATAGATATCCATATGCACAAAAAATTTAAATCAAAAATATCATCTATGAGATGTTTAAGGTAGGGAACATCAGACACAACCTAAGTGCATATTCATCACTAGTGGTCATGGTGTGTAAGAAGGATGACACATGTAGGATGTGCCCAGATTACAAGGAACTCAACAAGTACACCATCAAAGATAATTTTCCTATTTTATTGATTTAATATTTACTTAATGAGTTTCATGGTGTTTTTTTATTTCAAAAAATTAGATATTCATTTTGGGTATCATCAAATTAGAATCAAGGATGAAGATGTTCATAAAATTGCTTTAAAAACTCATGAGGACCATTATGAGTTTTTAGTAATGCCCTTTATTCTTAAAAATCCACCATCTACTTTTAAGAGCTTCATGAACACTCTTATTAGGCCTTCTTAAAGGAAATTTGTGTTTTTTTTCTTTCACAACATATTGATTTATAGTAGGACATGAGAAGAACACTTTTAAATTGTGAAATACGTGTTGATAATTTTGGAGCAACATTAGCTTTATATGAAACCATCCAAATGTGATTTTAGAATAAAGGAGACAGAGTGCTTATGTCACATTATATCCCATGAAGGTGTCAAATTTTATCCTCATAAGATCAAAGCTATGGTGGATTGGCCAATGCCTAAAACTCTCACAAACCTCCAAGGGTTCCTAAGACTAACAGTTTACTATCAAAGATTTATGAAAGATTATGGAAGCATAGAATATCTAGTCACTTAATTTCTAAATAAGTATTCCTTCTATTATAATGATGTAGCCACTAAATCATTTGAGTAACTAAAAGTAGATATGTGCACCACCCCAGTTTTAGATACTTTAGATTCTCAAAGACATTCATTGTTGAATGTGATGTCTCTAAATCAGGATTTAGAGTAGTACTAATGCAAAAAGGAAGACCCTTTGAATTTTATAATCATCAATTCAAATTTAAGAATCTCTAAAAACATATTTATGAGGAAGAAATGATGTATATTCTTCATGCAAGAAAATAATGGAGGCCCTATCTGATGGGTAGACATTTTAAGGTTAAAATGGATCATGATAGTCTAAAATACTTTTTAGAGCAACTATTATCATTTGAAGAATAATAAAAGTAGGTAAATAAAAATGTTGGGTTATGATTTTGAAACCATATACAATAAGGGTAAAGATAATGTAGTTTAAGATACATTATCTAAATGGGATACATTGATAGAAGTATTACTTTGTGCAATGTCCATGTTACAGATATATTGGGTAGATGAAGTTAGGTTAGAGTGGGGTAAGGATTAGGATTAAAAAATTTTGATTTAGAATATATTTCAAGGTTATATAGCCTATGAAAAATTGAATGAAAAGGTAATTCCATATGATATAAGGATAGGTTATACTTGTACAAATATTCAGAGTTGAAGCATAATATTCTTGTAGAGTTTCATGCATCTCCAGTTGGGGGACACTCTGGGTTCTTGAAAATTTATCAAATAATCAAGCAAGAATTATTTTTGGAAGGACTCAAAGGATATGTAAAAAATTTTGTGGAAGAATTATTGATATGAAAACAAAACAAAGGTGAGATAGTGAAGACCCCAAGTATGTTACAACCTTTAGTAATTCCTAGTCAAAGGTGGGAGGAGGTTTCCATGGATTTCATCACAAGGTTACCTTGTCATGAAGTTAATAAAGCTATCTTGGTAATTGTGGATAAGCTTTAAAAATATTACCATTTTTATTCCCTCTCACACCCATTTATAACAAGTACAATAGAGGCTATTTTTTTTAGGAAATTCTAAAATTACATGGAACCCCAAAAATAATTTTTAGTGATTGTGATCCTCTTTTCATTAGTAATTTATGGACTAAACTATTTTCCTATTTGGGTACTCAGCTAGCTCATAACTCATCTTACCACCCCCAATCTAATGGATAAATAGAAGTGGTCAACAAATGTTTATATGGGTATCTCCATTATTTTTTATCAGATAAGCAACAACATTGGGTTAAATGGTTACCACTTATAGAATGGTAGTATAACACATCTTTCCATACCTCTTCTAAAATTTACCCAATTCTATCACTATATAGTTACCATCCACAATATATCACTTCTTATTTAAGGGTTCAAACCAAGGTTCAAGATGTGGAGGAGCACATTTAGCATCAACAAGAGTATTTGGCTGGTTTTAGAGAGAATTTGGAATCAACACAAAATAAGATGAAGCAATAAGTATATCGACACTATAGTGAGGACATCTTGATGTGGGTGACTAGGTCTTTGTATGTTTTTAACCTTATAAATAGATGTCCTTGAAGCAACAAAACAAAGATAGAAAACTTGCTCCTAAGTATTATGGCCCTTATCAAGTCATACAAAAAATGTGAAGTGTGGATTATAAGTTGGAGTTACCTCATTCATCTCACATACATCCAATATTTCATGTTTCCTTCTTGAATAAGGTGATTAGATAGAAAGATTCATCCTAGATAGAGCTACTAGAATTAGATGAAAAAGAATGAGTCATTTTGGAATCATATAAGATCTTATAAACACATACTAAATGATTGAGAACCAAAGAGATTAAGGAATATTTGATCAACTGAAAGAACCTGAGTAGTGAGGATAGAATTTGGGAGGGTGAATATTTTCTATAATAGTATCCAGAGTTGTTCAATATTGAAGACAACTTTGGTTCAAAGGGGAAGGGCATGTTATGCCCCTAACCTATCACATGTATTAGGATATGAATAGCCAACTTGTGGCTTATTTATCCATCTTTGATATCATATTACATTTCTTTATGCTTTCATTAGGTTAGTAGGTCAACCTATGGAGTAACCATGGCTAGGTAGACTACATAGGAGGTAGTGGGTAGTTTTTTATCATCATATTCTGAATTCTAATATTATTAAAGCTTTTAAGGGTTTCCCCTCAAAGTGTATTGTCTTTTATTTATATGTTCTAATATATTTTAGTCATATTGTGATCTATTATTTTTATTGTCCTTTATTGTTGAAGTAATTTCATTACATATGTTGATTGTGTGGATAATAAAGTATGCTTAGGCTAACCTTAGGAGGGTTACACATTAAAAAAAGTATCTTATAGGAATATCTAGGGTTAAGGATAGTAGTTCCTAGTTGGGGACACTAGACCCATGTGGTTGTAGTGTCCCAAATATGGTGCTAATGTCCTATTTGTAGGTTGCTACATAGTTTAGATTGGGGTCTGAGATGATAGTTCTAGGACTATGTTTTGAATAGATTTAGGTGACTATGGTCTTTTGAATGACTATAAAAGTAAGTCTACGGCTCTAGAATAGGTCTAGGGTTTATCTATGAATATGTTAACTCAAGAGACACTTTTAGCATCTAATTACCACTTTTAGGTGATTATATTTGCCCCACTTTATGCTAGTAATGCAACAATGTTAAATGACTAGTATAAAGGAACAAAGAGTGTACCTAGACTTAGCTTAGAAGTGAAGCCCATGTACCTAAGTTTGAGTATGAAAATTTGGGTTTGTGTATGTGGAATATGATCTAAATCAATGTCTTACAATGAAACATGCAAAAATTAATCCTTACTTAAGATATGATCAAAAGTAAAACACAATGCTAAAATAAAGTAACTAATTAAATATGAGTAAAGAGAGAGGAAAGGAGTGAATACACCTAGACGGATATGTGAACCAATGCATGAACCTAGTGATAACCTATGTGTGTGAGTGTGCATAGTGATCATATCATTGAATATATTAAACTAAGTTGATGGATTTCTTAATTTTCATTTGGGTGACTCAAGAAATCAATTTATTTCTTACTCCATCATTACCCACCCCTATTTAGTGGATCCTAATCTCTATGAATAGTTTGGATAAGAATGTGTGTCTAACCCTCTTATGTAGGTGGCTTAAGAACTTAAGTAGGCCATGAATCCATCATTACCCACTTATGTGAAGTAGATGTATCTATAACTATACTATGAAAAACATTGAAATTATCTAACTGATTAAATCTAACTATGTATTCATCTCCATGGCCACTCGAGTATATTAGGTGGCTTTGGGCCACTCAAGAATGTCAACCACTAAATATGGAGTAAGGCATGAATTTAGTGACAACCTAGAATGTGATAGCTAGTGTAAATAACATAGAGAATGACATAGAGTTTACCATTCCATCTAATCAACCTATCTAAACATGATTATATGGAAACCAATGTGTCATGCACATGCCCCCAATCTGGTATCTTGGTATCTGAGTATACTAAATCTAATTTAAATATGTAATAATTGAATCTATGTAACTAAACTAAATGTGGGAGTGATCATGTCATGAATGATGCGCCAAAATCTAAGCAAATAGTATAAATCTAAGCTAAAATGAATGAATCTAAGATAAATCTAAACATAATTACCAAACATGTGACTGTATCTAGGAAAATCTATACTATACCTAGTGTACTAGTCTAAATAATCTAGACTATCCTAAAGTTAGGGCTACTAAATATTAATACTTTGTAGTGGATAGTATTGCCCTATGATATTAGTGTCCAAATCTAGGTGATAATGATTGCTTGGTTTAATTTTTGAGTGATCTTGACTGAACTCTAAATCTATATTATATTTTATGTCTGCCCTAAGTTTGATGTTTAAAACTGAGCCTTGTGTTAAAATGTATATGTGAATAGCAAAGTATGAGCCTAATATTTTTGAAAAACACATATGAATGGCCCCTCTTTTTATAGATTGTGAAGCATGTGTAAGAATATCCCTCTAAAAAAGTATCTCTATAGATTGTGTTATCCAAAGCATGTGCATGATATTCTAATATAATGTATAAACATAACATTGAAATGTAAATGAATATGAGCATAATTAGGTAATGTAAGATGTATGTTGTAATTTTGGATTGTAGAAGGGGATCAAAATAGATGTAATCAATGTATATATAAACAAAATCTAAGTAACTACCTATGGTATGGGGCATGATATCCATCATGGCTCCTGAGTAGGAAGGGTAGATGCATAAGGTCCCTCATGGCATCAAAAAACTTCTCTCTCTCTCTATATATATGTGTGTGTGTGTGTGTGTGTGTGTGTGTGTGTGTGTGTGTGTGTGTGTGTGTGTGTGTGTGTGTGTGTGTGTGTGTGTGTGTGTGTGTGTGTGTGTGTGTGTGTGTGTGACAAGAAAATACAAGTTTCATGGTGTAAAATAATACAAGGAGGCATACATATAAAAACAAGAGGCATGCAAAAGGTAGGCCAAGGGGCCATAATAAAAAGGACATGGGTACCTGTCACTAAATCTGAGAATGAAGACATATAAGGACATGTTCAAATGTCTACATATGCAAACAACAATAAATTTAGCATTGAACCACAAAAATGACATATTCAAATGTCCACATATAGAAGAAGGAAAAAACACACACAAAGGGCATGGGCACATGTCCAAGGCATACAATCATAGAATTGGCATATATCCAAAGAAAAATGGCATGTTCAAATGCCCTTGAAGATGGATGAATCATAAGAACATAATCAAATCTAATCTAGGAAAACTAAAAATGAAAGCATGTATAACTATGTAGTACAAAGCTATGTATATGCTAGGATGTATATATACTAAGTGTAACTAGTGATAGTTGGCAAAAAAATTGATAAATTAGTAAAAATGATCAATATCAAGATAAATCAATGCATAAACTAGAATGTTTTTTATGTAAAGATAAAACTTAGTTATAGTAACTATGCATGAAATGCCCAAGTGGGCATATGTATCAATGTATAAACCTAGATTGGTGTAAATGCCCCCAATGGGTAGATTATTGTTGGTATGGATTAGTGTAGTGGGATAGAGTCCTATATATAATCTTCAAGCACTCGATAAGAAGTGAAACATATGTGTATAATAAAATTGACTATACTAAGATAGCTAACAATATGTAATATCTAGAAAGTAGTTGAAATGTAAACATAGCAATGCATACAATCTATAAAATTTTGTATTTTGACATGTTATATTATTTGTGTGTTTTCTAAGTATAAGTTATGTACAATCAAATGAAAATAAACTATGTACACAGAGAGAGAGAGAGAGAGAGAGAGAGAGAGAGAGAGAGAGAGAGAGAGAGAGAGAGAGAGAGAGAGAGAGAGAAGGGAATATGTATAAGGCCTTGTAGGAACCATACTAACCAGTGAGTCTCACGGGAGACTCACCATCACCATGACCTATATCAAAGAGGTTAACTATGATCATGCATGTGGTGTGAAAGGGTATTTGTAAGCCCATGATATGTTATGTCATATAATCTAAATTTGAAGCTGTCTGATTAGTGATTATATGATGTTTTGGCACTGACTATGATGCCCTTTAAATTGTAGGGCTTAGTGAGACATCTACTAGAAGTGGAATTTATAGGTAATTTAGGTTCCCTATGTTGAGAACACATAGACCTTAATATAACTTATCTCAGCATAAACTTAGTAGAGGAAGGTCCTCTAGAATATGTGATGTATCTTTGATGCAATGGTCTCTCTAGTAATGGTCTCTGAAGGAGAGTATGTGTTCATGTAGATACTATAGGAGTAGACCTAGCTTACTCTAAAGACTATTTTAAACATTTTAATGTACACATAGGATAATCTCTATTATAACTTATATCCATGCAATATTTATTAGTGGTATTAGAACTATAACTAGTGTTGATGTCATAATTATGACTAGAATCTATGTTAGAACTACTTGTGAGATGGGAAGAGGATAATCATATGAGACACCCTAAATCTTAACCACCTAGTTGGCATGTATATAATTTAGGCATCGGTGCCTTATAGATGGGATGTCTCATAGTTTTGTAATCATGGCCTACCTAATAATATTTTAAATACACCTACACTAGGTACTACTAGGAACCGAATGGGTATGTGTGTTGGTCCAACCTATAATTGAAGTACAATATTCCCAATGGATATCTGAACATGACCACTAAAACTACTAATGATTATATTTATGGGGAATATATCTCTTTATGTATATTCTATTGGTTGAATATATTGTCTATCAGTGTACTAGTAAACAAAATAGGTCTTATCAGCCAAAGTAAGAAGATTAGTCATCCTAATGTGTAAATTTATCACATCAAAAGGAGACTATTCTCTCCTCTCATCAAGGGGAGGTTCCCTATGGATATGCTATGTATATATATGAATAGAAAATAATATTTAAGGGTAGGACCAAACATCCATCTCTCGTTCTTTAGAGATGATGTATACAAAACAAAGGAATAACTCAAGAGAATGACAGACAACACTCCTCTTCTTTCAGAAGAACTATTCAACCAGCCACAAGAATACTCCTAAAAATAAAACCAGAATATGACTAAAGTATGGTAACCAACAAATCAAGACACAGCACAAAGTCTGCACATGAAATACTCAAGAGTGATATACGAAGAACAATGAAAGCTCAAAGTCTTTTCAAAGTTCTTTACATAGAAATGAAAAAACAAACACACTGAAGGCAGCTATGGGGGCACAAAGTCTCTCCACAATTGATTCTTTAGGACACCTTCTTGACAAATTTACTAATCCTGCTTATTAGATCAATGAAACAAACAAGATCTCATAGCACAAAGTCTGAAAAAGTCCCTTATTTTCATTAACAAAATATGATAAATAGACTGAGCACAAAGTCTCAATGATGCCTCTCAATTTTGGTAGAGTTTCGTTCAAATTATCAAAAAGAAGATGATTTTACAATGATAGGAAATCCCTTATATAGCCACTTTCAAGAAGGACTTAGAAACAGTAATACATCATGATGCGTTAGGAAATGTTAGGAAGACAAGCTGGAACTTTGAGGCCTTTTACCCATTTGATCTTCTCAATGTAGATAGAAAAGTCATGCAATTGAAAGTTTTACAACTTTCAATGTCTGCCTGGCAGTTTGATCTTATCTTCATCATTCATCCCTTTCTGAGTAATTAAATCGGGTCCTGGATTCAACTTGTTATTATATTCCTTCCCCACTTTTTGCTAGTCTTAGCCTTGAAAATTGTGAATGTATTCTATTCTATATGTTCAAAGGATCAACATTTTTTTTTGTCTTCAATTTGACATTCGTGCACCCGTCACTGTGTTTCCAACGACTAGTTGACTGTGTTGAATTTGACATGTTTGGGCGCGTCACCCCTTGGTCTTCTTTTGGCTTTTCACTTGGCACTTTTCTAGATTGGACTTTGCCCTTTTAGGCCCTAAGAAATGATCCTTCAACTTCGGTAAGTATCCTCAAATTAATGGTCGAGAGTTCCCCAAAAGGGCACCTGCCCTTTGGGGTCCTTCGTTGGCCCTTCACAAATTTCCCTCGGGCTTTTCCTTGGGCCATTCCCTTTGAATGTTTCCCATGGACATTTTCCCTGGGGAAAATTCTGGTGGACAAAAAGTCTAGGGAAAATTCCCTCGGGCTTTGAACAAGTCTTTGAACAAGCTGAAGGGTGTTTTGGTCAATGAAGTGTCCTCCGCAAGGGCACTTGTCCTTCAAAAAAGTTCTTTATCAATGAACTATCCCTTTGAACTTAGTCGATGAACCATTTGTTGAACTGGTTTAAAGGTTCAATGAAGCGTGCCAAGCCTTTGAAGCAAACAGCTGACAAACCATTGGATGCACTTTTTGCCGTTGAACCAATACATTGAACTAATTAGTTGAACCAAGGCTTTAAACCAAAATGGTTCAAGCCAATGGTTCAAGCTAATGGTTCAATGAATAAAATAGGTCTATAAACTAAGCATTGAACCAAATATTTTTACTTGCCTTTGAATCGAGAGTTAAACCACTTGATTGAACCTATCCGTTGAACTGGTTTAATGGTTCAACAAAGCACACCAAGCGCCTTTTGAACCAAAAAGTGATAAACGTGCTGTTGAACCTTTTTGTTGAACCAAGACGTTGAACCAAAAATTTGGTTCAACAGTTCAACAAAAGCCTTGAACCGACTGACAAACCAAACGATTGAACCAAAAGATGCTAAAATAAAGGAAATGAACCATCTGAGTGAAATAAAGCATTAAACTACTTGGTTGAACCAAGTGATTGAACTGTTCCTTTGGTTGAACCAATTGTTAAACCTTTGAACCCAATTGGTTCAATGGTTCAACGGTTCAAGTCATTTTGATTTGACCAAATGTTTGGAAGCCGATGAACGTCTTGAAGTGACTGAATTTTGAACCTTTATGAAGCGCTTAACTTTTGCCAATGACATTGAACTTGTTGAACTTTGAACCTGTTGAACCTTTGAACCAAATTGGTTTAATGGTTCAACAGTTCAATGATTCAGGTCTCCTTTTATATTCATATGCTTGCCAATGAAGATTTTCAATTGAACCAAAACTTTGAACCAATCCCAAAAAATGAACAAATGTTTAAAATCAATTCTTTTGACTAAAAACCACCTGCAGAAGTCTATAGATTTTCCTTTTCTTGTAGAGTCCATAGATTTTTCTTCCTACTGAGTCCATAGATTCAAGCCTACAGAGTCTATAGATTTAACCGTGCAGAGTCCGTAGATTTTTTGAGAAGCTCTAAAAATGAGAAATCTGAATATCTAAGACAAATTTTGAAAATGGAAGATATTATTTTGGTTTGTAGAACCAAAATAATTCAAATGTTGTTCCAAAAATGACTGTTATTTTTGGGAGACAATAACTGGCTCCAGTTGGGGAACTTCTATCAATTGCAAAATGAATTGAAAGGAGTAGAATTCAGAAACTCCAATGTCTTCAAGTGTATCATTGGGCTTCAGAGTCATGATTTCTAGAAATGAAAGGCAATAAGAATGAAAACAAATAAAACAAAATAGAAATTAAAACTATACAAGTATACATATATACAAAGGCAATGATCTACACTTCAAGAATTAAAGTGTTTCAGATGCTACCCATTATGGGGTAGAGAAAAGAGTGTGCCATCTTGGTATTTCAACAAAAAGCTATTTTCACCCATGTGCTAATGAATTGTGAATGGGCCTCTCCAAAGGGAGTCAAACTTTCCATGCAACCCTTTTGGCTCTCTTCTTTTGTCCCATAGCAAGACTTTATCCCCAATCTAAAAATCATGATTTCTGGCTTTCTGATCAAAAAGTTTCTTTATCAGATTTTGATGAATAGCAATTCTATCCACCACCATGGTTCTTTGTTCTTCCAGCTGAGTCAGGCACATGATTATTTTGTCAAGAGAACTCTCATATGTTTGATCTTCAATAGCCTTCACCAATTTCAAGGCTGGTAACTCTAAAGTGATTGGTATCTAAGCATTAATACCGTAGAAAAGTTGAAAAGGAGACATACCAATTGCCCTTTTTGGCATGATCTTATCAGCCCACAGAGCGTCTACCAATGCTTTGTGCCACGTCCTTTGATTATCACCTGCAAGTTTCTTGATAATAGTTACCAAATTTTTATTACTGGACTCAGCTTGTCCATTCCCTTACAAAAAATAATCAGAGGAATGAGAGAGCGTAATTCCATAATAAAAACAAAATTGCATGATTTCTTGAGAGGTGAAACAAGCTGCATTATCAGTAACAATTTTGATGGGACTCCAAATTTGGAAATGATGTTCTCTTTCAGGAAGTTGCATACAACTTATGAGGTAGCATGCTTTGTCGAGATTGCTTCTACCCACTTAGTGAAATAATCAGTCGATGTAAGGACATAATCATGTCCAGTGCTTGATGATGGATTTATTGTCCCAATAAAATCGAGTCCCCACTGCTGGAAAGGTTCCTCTATTATTACTGGCTTAAGAGGCAGAGCAGCCAACTTGGGTCTTCCAACAAATTGCTGGCAAAGTTCACATTTCCTTACCCATTTATGTGTATCTTGGAAAAGAGTCAGCCAATAATACCTGGCTCTCAAAATTTTGAGTAGTCATAGGAGCAGAAAAATGTCCTCCACAAGCTAGATTATGGAAAGATTTCAAGAGCTGGGTCTGCTATTTTTTGTCTACACAGTGAAGAAAAACTCCATCTATGTTTCTTTTGTACAGGCCATTGTCCCAAAGGACAAAATTGGTAGCTTTCAATCTGATGGTTCTCCTCTCTTTGTAAGACAAATGAGCAAGACATTCTCCATAAGTTAGAAAATAGGCAATATCTGAATACCATTCATTAGTAGTAGAAACAAAAAGGATTGTTGGCATATTGTCTACTTCAGCTTCTTCAAGCTGTGTATCTTCTGGCTTATTATCAGCCATTAATTGACAAAGACCTTTACCTCTAACCAGCTTTGTTGGCTTGATATCTAGATCAAATTCTTGGATCTTTGCAATCCAATTACCTCTCTTTGTGCCAAACTCTTGCTGAGTTAAAATAGACTTGACTTTTCTTTCAGGAACTAAGGTAGTAGTATGTGAATTCAGAATATAAAAGTGAAAGTGTTTGACTACTTTTACCAAGGCATAGGTGTGCTTCTCTATATTTGAATACTTCAATTCATGAGTTTTTAGAGGGCAAATCATGAAAGAGATGGGAGATTCCATACCTTCTTTGTCTTGTTGGACAAGAATAGCTAAAAGATTATGCTCAGATGCATAGCTGTATATAATGAAATCTCTATGGTAATCTGGGCAGACCAAGGTAGGGGCGTGAGCAATATGTTGGGGATCAACCAACAATAGATTACACTTGTGAAAGCAATAAACGCAGAAATAAATCAGATAGACAAGTAACTAGAATGATAAACAACAAGAACAAGAGATACAAGAAACCACCCTAAAAACTTGTATTAACAAACTCTTTATAAAAGGAATACAATTAAAGAAACTTCTTTCTTCCACACCTCTCCTAGATGTATAGATCTCTCACTAGATCTCTATTCCTCAAGAGCTCTCTCTCTCAAGAACAATCAACTCTAACAAGCCTGGATTGATTCAATTCTGTACTGTTCTTCAACATACCAATTCTTCTACAACACAATAAGCTAGGAAGATCTAATTCTACATATAGAATTAGGAAACTTGAGCATGCACTTACAACAAATAGTTAAGCCACTTGAACAAGGGCTCTAAAAATAATATTGCTAATAATAGAGATGTGAGCTTAAGACTACAACTTAAACTCATCATGCAAACACTCACTTCTGTCCTCAGAAATAGCTTTTTAGACGCACAGGTAACCGACGTCGGTTCCTACTGCTTGCCTATGAACGTCGTCAGCCGACACACTGCCGACGCCGGTGCCTCTGCAACTACACCTGGCCGACGTTGGTCACTCCTAACCAACGCTGGTGACTGTGTAGACCTGAACCTATTAAAGTGTGCTCCTTGGTGAAGCTTTTAGCTCCACACCCTAATAATCTCCCACTTGGAGATAAACAGCTGCACCAGTACCTGTACAGCAACATCTTCTAGCTCCTCCATCTTTAACTCAATCATGAAGACCAATAGAAGTTGAATGAAGATTCAACTTCTCCTTTGTAACTAGCTTGGTTAACATATCAGCAGGATTCCTATCCGTATGGATCTTCTCCAGCTTCAAATCACCATCTTCCAATACCTGTCGTATGAAATGGTACCTTAGCTATATGTGCTTTGTTCTTGAATGAAAGGCTGAATTCTTAGCCAAATGGATTGCACTCTGACTATCACTATACAATCTACAACTCTCATGCTCCCTACCAAGCTCATCCATGAACCGTGTCATCCATATCATCTCTTTGCTAGCCTCTGTGGCTGCAATATACTCTACTTTTGTAGTTGACAAGGCAACAACCTTCTACAACTTAGATATCCAGCTAACTGCTATTCTACCTACAATAAAAACATAACCTGTAGTGCTCCTCCTGCCATCCAAATCACCTGCCATATCTGAATCTACATAACCATGTAGAGAATTATCTGAACCTCCATAGCACAAGTGCCTACTGCTGGTTCCTCTCAAATATCTAAGGATCCATTGAACTGCTTTTCAATGTTCCTTACCTGGATTGGCCATATACTTACCACTCCCACTGCTTGGGCAATATCCGGTCTAGTACACACCATTGCATACATCAAACTCCCTACTGTGAAAGAATATGGAACCTTACTCATGTACTCTACCTCATCATATTAATTAAGACATTGTTCTTTACTCAACTTAAAATGTCCAGCCAAAGGTGTGCTTACTGGTTTAGAATCCTGCATATTGAACCATTTCAACACCTTGTCCACATAATCTTCTTGAGACAATATCAACCTGTGATTTTTCCTGTCTCTCTTAATGCTCATGCCAAGGATTTTCTTTGCTGCTCCCAAATCCTTCATAACAAATGTTTGAGCTAATTTCACCTTAAGCTCAAAGATATCCTGCATGTGAGATCCTGCAACCAGCATATCATCTACATACAACAATAGAATAATATATCTACCATTATCGAATCTCTTGAAATACATGCAATGGTCAGATTGACACCTACTGTAGCCATGCTTAGTCATAAACCTGTCAAATTTTAAATACCATTGCCTAGGAGCTTGCTTGAGGCCATACAAGCTTTTCTTCAATCTGTACACTAACTTCTCCTTACCCTTGAGCTCGAATCCTTCTGGCTGTTCCATATATATTTCCTCATCCAAATCTCCATGAAGAAATGTTGTCTTAACATCTAACTGCTCAAGATGCAAATCCTTGAAAGCAACCAAAGACAATACAACCCTTATAAAAGTCATTTTAACAATAGGAAAAAAAATCTCACCAAAGTCAATACCTGGCTTTTGTGCAAATCCTTTTACTACCAATCTAGCCGTATATCTCATCTGTCCATTCTCACCTTCTTTCAACCTGTAGGTCCATCTGTTCTTTAGTGTCCTCTTACCTACTGGCAATTCAACCAAATCCCATGTTTGGTTCTCTCTTAAGGACTCCAACTCCTCAACCATGCCACGCTCCCACTAACTCTTGGACTCCACCTGTATTGCTTCTTCAAAAATCTCTAGTTCTCCACCATTAGTTAGCAATAAATAAAATAAAGAAGGAGAATATCTAATTAGAGGCTTACTCACCCTTTTTGACCTCCTGATGGGTGTCTGAGACTCATTCACAACATGCTGTCCACCCAAATTCTCTGACAGTGACCGATCGCGGTCACCTCTAGACCTGTTACTGGCCGACGCCAGTTTTGTCTGACCAACCTCGGTGTCTGTCTTGCCAACATCGGTCTCTGTATGGCTGACACCGGTTTCTATTCTACTGATGCCAGTTCCTAACTTGTCAACATTGGTCTCTATGTTTTCCTGCAAGTGATTATTTATTTTTCTCGCGAGCTCATATTGGACTTTCACCTCATCCAATTTGCCATTGCTCTGCTCAGATTGATTCAGCTTCCTTAGCTGATCACAATACATCACTCTTTCATTGAAAACAACATCGTGGCTCCTGATTACCTTGTTAGTTTCTAGATTCCACAATCTGTAACCAAAATCATCTGAGCCATAGCCAATAAACATGCACCTCATAGACTTAGCATCAAGCTTCTTTCTATTTTCTTTATCTATGTGCACAAAGGCTTCACAACCAAAAACTTTGAGATATGAGAGATCTACCTTTTTACCTGTCCATGTCTCTTCTGGAATACCACCATCCAGAGTTGTAGAGGGTCCTCTATTAATCAGGTATACTGCAGTGTCAATAGCTTGTGCCCAAAATTGTAAAGGCAAACCAGCATGCAATCTCATACATCTTGCACGCTCCATTATTGTCCTGTTCATCCTTTCAGCAATTCCATTCTACTGAGGTGTCTTTGGAACCATCCTTTGCCTACGGATTCCATGCATATAAAAATAATCTCTGAACTTATAACTGTAGAACTCATCACCATTGTCAGATCTCAGGCACTTCAATCTTTTACCTGTTTCATTCTCAACCATAGCTTTCCAAATCTTAAAATTCTCAAATACATCAGATTTTCTCCTAATACAATAGATCCATACCTTCCTTGTAGCATCATCTATGAAAGATACATAGTACTGTGATCCTCCAATGGAAGCAACCTGAGCCAGTCCCCACACGTCTGTGTGAATAAGCTGTAACTTATGCCTCTTCTTAGTTGACCCAGTCTTGAGAAAACTAACCCTTTTCTATTTTCCAAATACACAGTGCTCACAAAACTCTAGATCTATGCCTTTTAAATCTAAAAGCATACCTTTGGACTTAAGAATTGACATCCCCTTCTCACTCATGTGGCCAAGCCTTGAGTGCCACAATTTAGCATCCACATCTGAAGTAGATAATACAGAAGGAGATTTGTTAGTAGCACAATTACATAAATAAAGAGGACCTTCTCTCTTACCTCTAGCCATAACAAGTGCACCCTTGGTCACCTTCCAAGATTCTGTTGTGAGAGTTACTGTACAACCCTCATCCCCTAACTTTCCTACAGAAATCAAATTTTTCTTCAAGCTAGGAACATGCATCACATCTCTCAACACCCATGTGTTGCTATTCTGCATCTTCAGCTGCACTTTACCTTTACCAATTATTTTACATGGCTCATCATCCCCTAGATACACTATTCCAAAATCTCCATGGATATAGTCACTAAAGTATTCCCTATTACGGGTAGCATGAAAAGATGCACCAGAATCTAACACCCAAGATTCTATATTATTATGCAGAGAGAAAATTAAAGCATCTTGTGTAATACCTGCAACCTTGGCTTCTTCTTTTCCTTCATGCTGATTGTCCTCCTTAGGCTTTGACCAGTAGTCTCTGCTTATGTACCCCATCTTTCCACAATTCCAGTATTGTGGCCTTCTGCCATTTCTAGATTTAGATCTGCCTTTCCCCTTAGATTTGGATCTTGATCTGCCTTTCTTGCTCTTCTCTTTCTGCCTCCCCCTGCTCTCAAAACTTAAAGCATTCCCAGATGTCTCTTCTATGCTTTTCCTGTGAATTTTCTCATTCAAGATAACACTAACAACATCCTCTACTTTCAAAATATTTGATGCAGATGCAGTATTACTTACTACCATTACTAAGCCATGCCAGCTTTCAGGCAAAGAACATAATATTAAAAGAGCTTTTATTTCATCATCAAACACTTTATTGACTGAACTTAATTGATTCACAATTCCATTGAAATCATTCAGATGAGTAGAAACAGATCCACCTTCATTCATATGCAAATTAAATAACTGCTTCATAAGATATACCTTATTAGAAGCTGAGGATTTTTCATATAAATTTGCTAACGTAGTCATCAACTCTACCATAGACTTTGCCTGTGATAAATTAGATATCACAGTGGATGCTAGACTCAGTCTTATAGACCCCAGAGCCTAATTTATCACAGTGGATGCTAGACTCAGTCTTATAGACCCCAGAGCCTTTTTGTCAAGAACTTCCCATTCTTCATCCTCCATGTCTTTGGGCTTCTTTGCAACACCACCTAACGGTATGTAGAGATCTTTTTGATACAAATAATCCTCTATCTGCATTCTCCAATGTTGGTAATTTTTGCCATTAAACTTTTCCATTCTCAATTTACTTTCATCTACCATTGCTTCTCCCACTCAAATAGAAATCCCTGTAGAAACCCATGTGAGAACCTGTAATCAATACACACTATACAGATCTGAACCACCTGTTAGTGAACCTGAGCTCTGATACCACTTGTTGGTATCAGCTCTTGAACCTACAACCAAGGCTCTGATACCACTTGTTGGGGATCAACCAACAATAGATTACACTTGTGAAAGCAATAAACACAGAAATAAATCAGATAGACAAGTAACTAGAATGATAAACAGCAAGAACAAGAGATACAAGAAACCACCCTAAAAACTTGTATTAACAAACTCTTTATAAAAGGAATACAATTGAAGAAACTTCTTTCTTCCAAACCTCTCCTAGATGTATAGATCTCTCACTAGATCTCTATTCCTCAAGAGCTCTCTCTCTCAAGAACAATCAACTCCAACAAGCCTGGATTGATTCAATTCTGTACTGTTCTTCAACATACCAATTCTTCTATAACACAATAAGCTAGGAAGATCTAATTCTACATATAGAATTAGGAAACTTGAGCATGCACTTACAACAAACAGTTAAGCCACTTGAACAAGGGCTCTAAAAATAATATTGCTAATAATAGAGACGTGAGCTTAAGACTACAACTTAAACTCATCATGCAAACACTCACTTCTGTCCTCGAAAATAGCTTTCTGGACACACAGGTAACTGACGTCAGTTCTTGTTGCTTGCTTGTGACCGCCATTGGCCGACACACTGCCGACGCCGGTGCCTCTGCAACTGCACCTGGTCGACGTCGGTCGCTCCTAACCAATGTCGGTGACTGTGTAGACTTGAACCTATTAAAGTGTGCTCCTTGGTGAAGCTTTTAGCTCCACACCCTAACACAATAGCGACTTTGATATCTTGAAATGCTACTTTGCCTTCTTTGGTCTAGCTAAAGGTAGTCTTTCCTTTCATCATATTTACAATGTGTCTTGTCTTCTCAACAAATTTGGGGATGAATCTCCATAAGAAATTCACTTTTTTGAAGAAAGAGTGAACAACATTCTTATTTGCAAGCAAATTCAGCTCTTGAATAGACTTGACTCTGTCTGAGTCAATCTTTATGCCTTCTTTGGACACATGTGTCCAAGGAGTTTTCCTTCTGTCACTCCAAAAATAGACTTTTTAGGATTCAAATAAATACCATTTTTTTGGCAGCGCTCCAGCACTTGTTGCAAGTGATGCATATGATCAGATCGGCACTTTGAAAAGATAGTTAAATCATCAAGATATACAACTATGAATTTGCCAATTTCAACTTTAAAAGCCATATTCATAGCTCTCTAAAAGGTAGCACCAGTGTTTATTAATCCAAAAGGCATTCTTTTGTATGCAAAAGTAGCCCAAGGCATGATGAATGCAGTCTTGTGTTGATCAGGTTCAGCAACTTCAACTTGGTTATAGCCTGAGAAGCCATCCAACATTGATAACATTTCTGATCCTGTTATTGTTTGGAGCACTTGGTCCATGATTGGCAAAGGGTAATTGTCTTTTAGAGAAGACTGATTTAGATTTCGAAAATCAACACAAATGTGGATTTTTCCATTTTTCTTCCTTACAAGAACTATATTTGCAATCCATGTAGAATGATGGATTGGAAAACTAATTCTAGCATTTAATATTTTCTGAATCTCAGACATAATTGTACCTAAAATCTTTAGATTGTATTGTCTAGATTTTTGCTTGTAAGGTGTTGAATCAGCCTTGAGAGGAATATGATGATGGATTTTATTAGGACTGAGAGACTTCAAATCTTTGTATGAGTATGCCAAGACATCAATGTATTGATGAAGCAAAGAAGTAAATTTGAATTTTTTTTAGGTGTACAGCACTTACCAATGTTGACCATTTTTGGATTTTCTTCATTGGTCAGATTCACTTGTCAAATCCCTAAGATAAATTTGAATGTCTGTTGTTGCTTGATGAATCTATCATGCTTGTCAAACAACTTTTTGAGAGAAATCGGGCCTTTAGGAATTTTATTTCCTTTTAGCTGTATAAACTCTTCATTTACATCTGAACTAGATTCAAAAATTAATTCAGACTTCTGAGATTCACTGCCTTCAAAATACAACTGTTCAAAATTGTCTTTTCTTTCCAAAAAGGCAATGATTTGATTATCATCATTGAAAATTTCCCAATGATCAGCATTATCAAGAACACTCAACCTATAGATCAGCTCAATGGTATATTTAGCTTCTTTAAAATCAGAATGTGGAACTAAAAGAGTTCCTAAAACAACAAGTGCATCAGCTCTATCATTGGATTCTCTTGGAATGGAAGAAATGTTGAAAGCATCAAAGCTTTCAATTTGATCCCAAACAAGATTATGGTAATGGTGCAGCCTTTCATTCTTGGTTTGATATGAATTTCTCACTTGGCAGACCACTAATTTGGCATCCCCTTTAGCATGAAGACACTTGATGCCTCTTTCTTGAGCAGCCTTCATGCCCAACAACAGTGATTCATATTTAGCTATATTATTTATGTTGCTAAACTATAACTTATATGATGAAGGGAACATATCTCCTTAAGGAGACATCAAAATAATTCTAGCTCTAGAACCAGAAGAGGAATAACTACCGTCAAATTCTAGAGTCCAAATCTCATCATACACTAGCTTTACTTTAGACTTTCCTTCATCAGAGATGGAGGGTATTTCTTCATGATCTATATATAAAAAGTAATTACCCATACCTATAGATTCAAAAAGGATTTGAGCTTTAGGAGCTGACGTCTTGGTGACTACATACTTTGCTTCCTTTTTAGGAAGTAATCTCTTCATCATGCCTTGTACAGGGATCCTTGCCTCAGATAGATCCATGTTTAGCTCTCCTCCCACATCCTTACAAAAATTATATCTAAGTAAAATACCATAAGATGCTGGGACTTCAGCCACTAATACAGTCATTTTAATCCTCTTGTCCAAAAAGGCTGCAAATGCAAATTGGGCATCTTTGATCTGCCCCAGCAATGGCACTTGTTTGTTCTCCATGGAGAAACATCTGCCAAACATCTTGGTCATCTGAGACCAAGAGACTTAGTGACTTTGGTAGGCATAACATTGTTAGATGTACCTGAGTCTATTATACAATTACTCATCTTGTTGCCATTGATTAACAGGGAAACATAGAAGGGTTCTATTTTTCAAAAAAAAAATTGGAGGACTAATAATCAGATTATTTAGACTAGGCATATTTATTAGGGAATCAAAAGTCACTTTTTTGGCCTTTTGTACTATAGGGACAGTCTAATTTTTAACATATTGGACCAGCTTATTTAGTTGATCCAGATTGGACTGTAAGTACTCAAATTTAGACATTTGTATTTTTGTCTTTTTGACATGATCAATTATGTCAAATCACTGAATCAAACTAGGTACAAAGAAAAATACTTCAACTTTCTGAGTTTTAGAAGGGATGGGAGGTATACTAGTTTACAAATTAGAAGTAGAAGGGGAAGGCATAGCAGATATATTTACCTTTTGAGTGATTACTAGATCTTTTGGTTGAAAGGGTAGAACTATCCCACGCTTGGCAATTGTGACTACTGGCTGTGATTGCTCTTTTGTCTTTCCTTTATCACCCTGCTGGACTGATTGGTTCTTAGACTTGGTAAACACTGCATATGATCCATCTGAAGCTTCTCCTTTGCTTTCGAGTTCATCCTGATAATTCAAGAAACCAATGTGGGAGTTGCCAACTGATTCTTCTTGACTATCTTTAATGATATCAGCATCATTTTCTTGATTTAATTTAGGCTGATAAGAAAAATCTGATTCTGTCTCAAGATATCCCATTGTTGAATTAATTGGAGGAGCTTCCAAGGCAAGTTTTCCTTGTGGAGGAGGAAGGTGATTTTATTTTCCTTAGTTTTTGGCAACATTGCCTTGATATGACAGATTTGGGAATGTTCTTCTATATGTAGGAGCAGAAGACATTCCTTGAGCCATTTATTTTTTGAGTGCAAGGAGCTCATTCACTAATTTTTGCACCATTGGATTTGTGGTGCTTGTAGATGCAAACTCAGATGATGATGAAGCTCTATTTCTATTGGGATCTCTTCTTATTTTCCCTACTAAGATGAGATTGTCTTCTACTTTAATGACCAAAAGTTGAGTTGCAGCTAGATCTATTTGACAAGCACATCTCAAGAGGAAACTGACTTTAGGTATCTGAGAATTAATGAAAAAGCATTTAAGATTTTTAGCTGTAGGTCTGGAAATCATAGGAATTTTGTTTCTCAACTTGTCAAATTTAGCTATGAAGTCTCTCATAGGCTCATGCACTTCTTTTTTCATTTGTGTAAGTTGAGCCAAAAGTGTATGTGCATCTTCTGCAAGATTGAATCTGGCTTCAAACTTAGCTTTCAAAGTATTCCAATCAGTCATAGATTGAGCTTGTAAATGGTAAAACCAATCTGTAGTAGGACCTTGTAGTGTTTCAATAAAAAGTCTGACTGCTATATCTTTAAACTCTACCCCAATTACTCCACAAGCTATACTAAATGCTACAATATGTTCATCAGGATGAACTTTCCCATCACCATGGAATTTTAGGAAATTCTTCCTAGAACTACATGGAAGTTCATGTAGAGGAGGAGTAAGATTGAGAGTGCCAAAAGCATTACCCCAGGGGCCTTGAACTACCATTATAGGGTATTGAAAAGGAGGGATAACAAATCTCAAAGGGGTAATTACAGGCACAGCTTTATCAATAGTAAAAGTTGATATTTCACCTGGTAATGGAAATCTGGCTTTAGTAGGAGGGAAGCTCTTGGTTCGTTGCAGATGAGATGGTGAAGGAAATAGATCAAAATCACTTTGTTGTACCAACTCGAATACAGGATCAACAACACCTTTAGCCCTTTGGCTTCGTGTATACCTTGAATCTACCATATTTGTAAAATAAAATTTGAAAAGAATTGACTTTGCTTCAGATAAATCTTGAGGCTTTGAACTGTGCGTTCTTTTCCTATTGGTGTAGAGGTGAATGGAATGGATATACTATAAATGGATAATGGGTATATCCCCAGTGGAGTCACTAAAAACTTTTGGTTGAATATTTTGTCTATCAGCGTACTAGTAAACAAAATAGGTCTTATCAGCCAAAGCAAGAAGATTAGTCATCCTAATGTGTAAATTTATCACATCAGAAAGAGACTGTTCTCTCCTCTCATCAAGGGGAGGTTTCCTATGGATATGCTATGTATATATATGAACAGAAAATAATACTCAAGGGTAGGACTAGACATCCATCTCTCTTTCTTCAGAGATGATGTATACAAAACAAAGGAAGAACTCAAGAGAATGACAGACAACACTCCTCTTCTTTTAGAAGAACTGTTCAACTAGCCACAAGAATACTCCTAGAAATAAAAGTAGAATATGACTAAAGTATGGTAACCAGCAAATCAAGACACAGCATAAAGTTTGCACATGAAATACTCAAGAGTGATATATGAAGAACAATGAAAGCTCAATGTATTTTCAAAGTTACTTACATAGAAATGAAAAAACAAACACACTAAAGGGAGCTATGGGGGCACAAAGTCTCTCCACAGTTGATTCTTTAGGACACCTTCTTGATAAATTTACTAATCCTACTTATTAGATCAATGAAACAAACAAGATATCACAGCACAAAGTCTAAAAAAGTCCCTTGTTTTCATTAACAAAATATGATAAACAGATTGAGCACAAAGTCTTAATGATGCCTCTCAATTTTGGTAGAGTTTCATTTAGATTATAAAAAAGAAGGTGATTTTACAATGATAGGAAGTCCCTTATATAGCCACTTTCAAGAAGGACTCAAGAACAGTAATACATCATGATGCATTGGGAAATGTTAGGAAGACAAGCTAGAACTTTGGGGCCTTTTACACATTTGATCTTCTCAATGTAGATAGATAAGTGATGCAATTGAAAGTTTTACAACTTTCAATGTCTGCTTGACGGTCTGATCTTATCTTCATCGTTCTTCCCTTTCTAATTAATTGAACCAGGTCCTGGATTTAGCTTGCTATTCTATTCCTTCCCCACTTTCTACTGGTCTTGGCCTTGAAAATTGTGAATGTATTCTATTCTGTATGTTCAAAGGATTAATAGTTATTTTTTTGTCTTCAATTTGACATTCATGCACCCATCACTGTGTTTCTAATGGCTAGTTGACTATGTTGAATTTGACGTGTTCAGGCACGTCACCCCTTGGTCTTTTTTTAGCTTTCCACTTGGCACTTTTCTAGATTGGACTTTGCCCTTTTAGGCCCTGAGAAATGATCCTTCTGCTTTGGGAAGTATCCTTAAATTAATGGTCGATAGTTCCTCGCAAGGGCACTTGCCCTTTGGGGTCCTTCGTTGGCCCTTCAAAAATTTCCCCTGGGATTTTCCTCAAGCCATTCCCTTTGAACGTTTCTCATGGACATTTTCCTTAGGGAATATTCCCATAGACAAAAAGTCTAGGGAAAATTCCCCTGGGCTTTGAACAAGCTGAAGGGTGCTTTGGGTGATGAAGTGTCCTCCGCAAGGGCACTTGTCCTTCAGAAAATTTCTTTAGCATTGAACCGTCCCTTTGAACTTAGTCGATAAACCATTTGTTGAACTGGTTCAAAAGTTCAATGAAGCACGCCAAGCCTTTGAAGCAAACAGCCGATGAACCATTGGATGCACTTTTTGCCATTAAACCAATACATTGAACTAATTAGTTGAACTAAGGCTTTGAACCAAAATGGTTCAAGTTAATGGCTCAACGAATAAAATAGGTCTATAAACTAAGCATTGAACCAAATATTTGTACTTGCCTTTGAACCAAGAGTTGAACCATTTGATTGAACCTATCCATTGAACTGGTTCAATGGTTCAACGAAGCATGCCAAGTGCCTTTTGAACCAAAAATTGATAAACCTACTGTTGAACCTTTCTATTGAACCAAGATCTTGAACCAAAAATTTGGTTCAATGGTTCAATGAAAGCCTTGAATTGAATGACAAACCAAATGATTGAGCCAAAAGATGCTAAACCAAAGGAAATGAACCATTTGAGTGAAATAAAGCATTGAACTACTTGGTTGAACCGAGCGATTGAACTGTTCCTTTGGTTGAACTAACTATTGAACCTTTGAACCCGTTAAACCTTTGAACCCAATTGGTTTAATGGTTCAATGGTTTAAGTAATTTTGATTTGACCAAATGTTTGGAAGCTCATGAACCTGTTGAAGTGACTAAATTTTGAACCTTTATGAAGTGCTTAACTTTTGCCAATGACATTGAACTTGTTGAACTTTGAACCAGTTGAACCTTTAAACCAAATTGGTTTAATGGTTCAACGGTTCAATGACTCAGGTCTCCTTTTATATTTAGATGCTTGCCGATGAAGATTTTCAATTGAACCAAAACTTTGAACCAATCCCAGAAAATGAACAAATGTTGAAAATCAATTCTTTTGACTGAAAACTGCCTGTAGAAGTCTGTAGATTTTCTTTTTCCTACAGAGTCCGTAGATTTTTCTTCCTACTGAGTCCATAGATTCAAGCCTGCAGAGTCTATAGATTTTTCTTCCTGCTAAGTCTGTAGATTCAATCCTGCAGAGTCTGTAGATTTAACCCTGCAGAGTCTATAGGTTTTTTGAGAAGCTTTGAAAATGATAAATCTGAATATCTAAGACAAATTTTGAAAATGGAAGATATTATTTTGGTTTGTAGAACCAAAATAATTCAAATGTTGTTCCAAAAATGACTATTATTTTTGGGAGACAACATATCCTAAGTATTTTAATAGTATCATGGTGTACATGTTTATGCTTGATCTATTATCAACAATAACACTATGAATAGGATGGTGGTTTATAAATTAATATATAAAGAGTGCATGTAAATTTATGTCATCATTCACAATCTCATTCTTTGAAAATGTGATAGTGGTCTATGTGGCACTGTAGTGTGATACATTCCAATAATTTTACGCGTTAGATGTGTCTCCTACAGAACTATGTGATAGCAATCTGGTGGTGGATGAGCCTAGTATGTATAGTGAACAATTGATATGCCCCCTACCTCATTAGTTTTATGCTTTGGGAAAGGATCTAAAAATATTTTACATGCCTTTTCCTCTATTTGTTATTTTGATGCCTCTGTGGGTGTACTCACATCAATAATTTTAGCCTCAATGAGATCTTATATCTTATGATTTAATCTATTGTATTTGTTTTTCATGTGTCTTGGTGCCCTGTGATACTTACAACATGCATTTAAATCATATGTCTTTGGAAGAGTTCATGTTGTATCAACATTTTTAATGGGAGGGACAGATACAAATTACATTTCAATAGTTATTTTAGAACATGTGATGGTGACTTTGGTAGATTAGTGAAGACTCTACACTGAGGAGAAGATAAAATAATTCTAGGAAAAGCCTCTGAAGCTACATTGACTATGGCCTTTTGATCACTTTTGTTTTATGTGGCCTTGACCTTGTATGGAGGTTTACTTGTACTCTTAATATTTTAATTTTATCCATTTGTGTATTTTATTTTTCCCAATACGAATAGCTTAACCTCTCTTTCATTAATTATGTGGTATAGAATAAGATAACTTTATGAAGTGTTGATAATAGACTCTATTTAAATATATCCTGAATCTCTTTGACTGTCATGGGGCTAGTCAATTTGGATAATATTATCTTGTATCATAATACATAATCAACGATAGGCTTAATTGAATTTTACTTTATCTATGCCACTTAGGCATAAGATATTTTATCATTGATGTTGACATAGAATTGTGTTATGAACATATCGGCTAAATGATTAAATGATGTGTTAAATTGGTTTGGCAAATCATAAAACCATTATAGGTCATAATCCTTGAGATTTCATTGAAATAACTCTGTAAGAAGATAATAATTGGACACATAGTCCAAGCATGCTATGTGAAAGTCTCTAAGGTGATGCTCTAGGTCACCCTTTCCATTATATAATGTGATCTTAGGTTCCATGAAACCAAATGGAAAAGGAGTTATCACTATGTGATGCGTCAAAGGTGTATGCAAGAGAATGTTGGAATCCAAGCATGTGATGGCTTAGTTTCTCCCCACTCAATATGTAACACTTAGGTTGTAGAGTAAGAACCTCCTACATAATGGATTGTAAATTTGGAATAGAAAAACTAGCCATAAGTGTTGTATCTATTACTGATGGTCGATTAACAATTCGGCATTGTGTTATATGAGTTAATTGAGTGGGCCACCACTGAAGGTGTAGTAAAATCATTAACTAATAGGGTTGAAGATTGAACATTGTTTATCTTATTCTTGATTTCTAAATTGGCCTATAAAATATATACATGATCATAGGGTTATTCCTAAATTTTATATATGAATCCCTATAATACCTCATCTTTTTTCATAATTATTTAATTATCATTAAGTAGAGGTAACATGTCTTGATCCTCAATGTGGACATGATCTTGCTTTCAGTTATATTTTTCATCTTAAGATTTATTATCATTGAATTCCACATAATCAGGGTGTGAAAGATTCATATCTAGAGTTTTAATAGGTTCATTGTCCTTTTTATAGGTTTAGCTAGATAGAATTTAAACATGCTCTATAGGATTACCACCTAGTCTAGTACTTCTTATTAATGGAAGAGAGATAGCTTTTTTAGATGGCATATAAAAAATAAATTGAAACATATCTACTACAATAGAATACATGAATTCTAAATCATTAATAGTAGTTAATGAAAATAGGATAAAAAAGGATACGGTTCCATAAAATCATTTAGGGTTAGGGTTTTTGAATATAGGCTTTCTTTGCACCAAATTAAATTATATGTAAAATAAATTAAAACCCTAATGTAAAATTAATTTTAATTAGCTAGGTTGTCTAAAAAAATTAAAAAATTAGAAGTATGCATACCTATATTTAATGCATAAAATTTAGAGGAATGCAATCTAGGGTTTGAAGCAATATTTTAAGTAAGATGGGTTCACCAAATGATTTAAACTTTTAGGGATTTACAATGAAAATCCTATATTTAGATTAAAGGGATGAAATGTCTAAATTAGTCAAATATTTATGCAATAATTAAGTATGGATTTATTATAACCTTTGGTCTTTTTTGATTTTATAATAATAAAAATAAATAGTCATAAATAGATAATTGTCTAAAAATTAATTGTCGTAGATGATCTAAGTTATAAAAGTTGAGATATGGGTAGTTATCTATGTCATCAATAGGATTTTGGTGTATGTTTGCTCATTAGACAATTGTGCCTAATATGGATAGTAGCACCATCTATGTGTAGTGTCTTCAATGTGGTGATAATCTCCCCTTTGAAGTACTATTATTTTTTTTCTGGGAGTACCTATGCCTATTTTTTATGTCTTATTCCTACATGAATGAAACCTAGAACTCTATTGTATGCCTAGAAAACCTAATTTAATGTGTAAACCCTAGTCCTCCTTGAAAGTATGGCATGATCATTAATTTTGTGTGTGTTAGTAGTATGGACTATAAATATTCAACACCTCATTATATAGAGAGTTTCCTATATACCAATACTCTAAATAGGGATCAATCCTAATGTAATTCTCCCACCTAGTGCTTGATGTAAGTGCAAGTGAATTCTAGAATGAGAGTGGGCTTGGATGACTTGAATTTTATTGAGATTTTGAAATGTTTAAAAACTATGCTTAGGTCTATTATAAATGGTAGTATGCAGAAGTAGGGAAGAATAAGGATCAAATACCTTGATTTTTCTTAACTTTGTCTTTAGTTTGAATATATTTTGCATCTATTTTCCATCTACTAAATAGAGGTGGATTATACTTATATTTATAGGGTTCTATTTCTTATGTGGATAATAAAGTATGATTAGGATAACCTTAGGATGGGAACATAGTTAAAAAAGTATATATTGGAAAGAGCTAGGGGTAAGGACAATATCATCTAGTTGGAAACACTAGCACCATGTGGTTGTAGTGGCCCAAATGTGGTGCTAATGTCATATTTTTAGACTACTAAGTAATTGGATTGGGGTGTGAGATGATATTTATAGGATTGTGTTTTGTCTAGATGTAGGTGACTATGGTCTACTAAATGATTAGAAAAGTAAGTCTAAGGCTCTAGGATAGGTCGATGGCTAAGCTAATAATAGGGTAAATCAAGTGACACTCTCAGCATCTAATTACCACTTTTGGGTGATTATAATAGTGTATTACTTAAGTATAAATTTAGTGTCTTATGAACTCAACTACAATAAATTTTAGATATCATGCCTAGTTTGTGTCTTTACCTCACAAAATCTATGACATTACATGTTTAATAATCAAACAAAAATCTTTGACAAAGTAGATCCTCTCAAGTATATCCAATCCAAATCAGTGCTTATAGGAATAAAGGATAAATTTGTAATGTTACTTAGTGAGTTTGCATTGAATATGTGAATCAAAAAGTTGTCAAGGGATAAGTTCTTGTGGATTAGTTAGTGGAGGCTCCTTTTTTAGATAAACAATCATTGACCATTGAATTTACAAATGAGTCCATATTATCCATTTATGAGTCATCATAATGGGAACTATACATTGATGTATCCTTCACCAACCATGGCTTTGGGATAGGTATCTTGTTCCTTATGCCACAAGGTGATATTATTCCAAAGGCATTTCTAAATGAATTTCCTTGTACCAATAATATTTTTGAATATGAAACCCTCAATTTGGGTCTTAAAATAATAATGTAATGGAATATTTAACATCTATCAGTATATGGTGATTCAAAACTCATAATAAAACAATTTAATAATGAATACCAATCCAAAGATGAAAACATTATCCCACACAAGAAAATGGTTAGCAGTTCCAAACATTACTTAGTTATATCTAGTTTGATAAAGTTCCTTGAATAATAAAAAAGTTGCATACACCATGGCCACCATTGGTTATCTTCTATAAATGCACAAATATATCACACAAATTTAATTTGTGTTCAAACAAATAAAGATACCAACTTATGAAATTCCTTACTCCGAGATGGTTTGGGAAATTTTTTATCCCAATTCCTCATGGTACCATGACATCTACACCTAACTCCATGAAAAAATTATCTCCCCAAGATTTTCACATAATAACAATAAATAATTTATCCAAAATACTTCACGTTTATCACTCCTTTAAAACCTTATAATGTAGAGGATATGATTGAAATGTGTTATTATATTTAAATTAAAAAGAGACCAACTTATCCATCAAGGATGTTCATCATGGAATTTATGGCACACATACTAATAGTATGGCCCTTTATAATATATTATTAAGGATGGGATACCATTATCCCACAATGGAAATTGATGTATATTGATATTTTAAATATTTCATAGTTATTTAACCTTAGGTTTTGGATAAAGATGTTGTTGGCCATTTTTTTGGCCCACATACCAAGCTTATACCCAGATAGATCAGATTGCTCATGGATGAGCAGATAGATAGGTTAAAAAGACCCTTTAAGATGCCAATAATTCTTGGAATGGATTCAAAGTACATTGTATCTATTTGGTTCTTCATTGTGTTCATTGAGACACTTGGGCCTAGTAACAAAAAATTTTAGTAGGCACTTTGTTGATGTTACCATTACCATGTGTGGATGAGTCAGAGAGAATTGGTCATATGGGTTTGTTAACTTTCATTCCAAGTTTATATGTACTGATTTTTAGGTCCTCTTCCAAGGTAAATCAAAATTTATGGATATAAAAAGTTGTCCTCTCAGCCAATTCTTGCTATTTTTCCATACTTAGCCATTTTCAAATAAGTTCAAACAGAGCTAAGTGAGCATCTTGATAATGACATATCTCACATGTGTGTAAGTTTCAGGGGAAAGTGTTCACATGTGTTTGTTCATCTTTGTCCCTAGTTACTATGAATCAAGTTCTATATCCTTCTCCAAAGCACAAATGTAGTTATCCATGTGAAAATTTAGCTCTTCATTTGGATTTTTCCAAGCTTTGCATCTTAGCCATCTGAGCTCAACCATCACCAGGATGTCATACAAAAGAATTTACACTAGACAAATTATGCATTAAATATCTTCACTTATGAGGATCCCAAAACTAGAGGATCAAATAGGTTTTTTTTTTTGGCCTTAAGAACATGTCTTAAAAATTTGGTGCTTCCATGATTCTTGCACTTCAAGATCCAAGCCTTCAAAGTTGGTCAAAAAGCATAAGATGTTTATACAGATGTCAAGTTTTAGATTGATCAAAGTAAATATATTTGAGATTCAATTGTATGGTTATGTGACCATCAATAATAGTCATGCAAACATCATTTGATGGGAATAATGATGTCAATATTAAGATCATGAACTAGTCGTTAACTTTCAACTAGTGGGTCCCAATTGATATAATAGTTTGGATTGCATCATACATTCAAATCTAATGGTGAGTGGAGGTCAAAGGGTTAGTGAATCTCAAGTGTGAATGTGTTCATGACAAGTTTCAATGACATATTCAATTGGTAGAATATTAATGATCCATATGCATTCATACAAATTGAAATTGATAGAGCGAGTTGAGTCAATATGTCAACAAGCTGAGTCATATTTTAACAACTAATTAGAGCAAGGAGAGCTTAGGATTATTGATATATCTTGAGAAACTATTTTTGACCATGGGTGGAAATATTTTTAATGGTCTTCTTTATGCCATTATATCTCATTAAAATCTCATGGAACAATCTAAGTGATGTAGTCAGATTTAAAGAATATAAGGGACCACCATTAGAGTTAAATATTGATCTCTAGTTTGACTTTTTATGACTTATAGAGTTAATTCTTGTGAATGGTTCACAATTTATAAATAATAATCTATGTACAATTAACTTTTGGCTCCAACAGAGATAAAATGGGTCTTTTTCAACCTATTTAGATCAAAGAAAAGGCTATGTGGTCTATAGGTCTATACCGATATGGAAACTATAAGAAAAAAAATAATCATAGATTTGTTTTCCACCTATAGATGTACCTATTATTGTCACTTGAATTTTCACCCCTTGAGTATATGACAAGTATATCCTCATTCAAGTGGCACAATGGAACCACCTCAAGGTTTTGGGTGACCAAAGTTTGAGATGGATCTCTAGATTAGGGTTAGGTCCCTTGATGTACCACTATAGATCAAACCTACTACTAACTTTAGGGGGTGAAAAGGGATAAGGATAACTAAAAACAAATATAATCTAGGGGATGTGATACACCAAATATATATTCTACTCACACCACTTAAAATTCACTTGAAACCAAAGATAATCCCACATGTACACTTCATTCAATTCAACACTCCTCTTCTACATCAATGTTTCAAGCATGGGGTCTTGAAGAAATATTAGGATAGGAGGACTTAGACAATAGGTCTTACATAAAAACTAATGAATGAGATAATATACTTTAAATCCACATCAGACACTTCTTTCTAACCTGCAAAAAAAAGCTTTCAATTCACATAAAGCACTAGGAAGAGTAACATGTGAAGGTAAGAAAAAATACACTTGCACAAGACCAACAACCAAAACATGCACTTATTAAAATCATAAATGAGGTAAAACAAAATTATTCATTAATTCAAGGAAAAATTTTGGTAAGGATTCACCATACCTAGGTGTAGATATCCATATAAAATCTAAAAAGGCTAGTATTTATAACAACTATGAGAGAAGAGAGAGAAAGGGTAGCTTAAGAGTCACTAAGAAACTTGTCAAAAAAATATATGGAGTTAAAACATCAATAGAATCTAACATGAGATAGGTATTGAAAGTAAAGTAAGGATAAATTTCTCTTAAACTTGTCTAACTCCTCCATATGTGGCGTAGATGCTCTTGTGCTTGCATAAGAAACTATTTTCTTGATTTTCCTTCACAAAAATCCGTTTCCACTAAATAAGGTCAGGTATAATGATTGATTTTAAAGGTAGGGGTTACCAAAAATCCCTCACATACATTGGATTTGTCCTTAATAATTCATTTTATTTTTATCAAGAGCAATCATTCATGATAGTCACAAATTAACTCCTTTCCATGCACCTCTCACACTTGGCATTCAAAATCCTTCCAATTTTGCAATAATATCCATGCATAAGGAGGATGACACATGTCAAGAGTGTATAATTCATCAAGTTCATCAATCAAGCCTTAAAAGGATTCCAGTTACAGTTTCACCATTTTCACTAAGCGTTCACTACTCTTTCATTGTGACTAGATGAGATGAGGAAGATGGTAGGCACACTTAGGAGATTAGATAACTCAATATATGGGCATGAGGACCTATAAAAATTCCTAATCTATCTCCCAAATGTGGTTAAATATTTTAAAACTCTTCCAAACATATAAAATACACAAATTTGTTAATAAAATCCCTATTATAATCCATTATATAGGTAGGGTACACCTCAGTTGTATTTTTCAAGTCCTTGGAGAGTCCTCTACATCTTTAAATCACTTCCCTAGACTTTACTCTTCATCTAGATGCTTTAATTGCCTTCTTTACCTAATCAGGTCCTTAATGAGGGTTTTTTAGGGTTTTTGAGTGGTTTCAAGTCTTAACCTCTATTCATGGAAGTTTAACATCCAAACCCTTTATAAATATCTTTGAGAGAATCTTAGGAACCTCCTCTAACATCTCTAATCACCTCATCTTTCCATGCAAAGTTTCATGGAAGTTTTGAGAATTCAAAATGTCAATTTGTGTCATTTTCCATGCATTATATAAGGTTTAGGTATCTTCTAGCCAATAAAATTGCTTTTGATGGACAAATATACATACTAAAGGCTCTAACATACCTGGGATGATCCCAAAAATATGTTTCTATATGATATAATTCCTATCTTGTGTAAAAATGTAAAAGACCCCCCAATTTGGCATTAGGCCTCAACCTATATTTTGATGGTTTTTCCTATTTTTAGATGGTTAAAACACGTCATTCATACTCCCATGGACATGATCTAAAGCATTAGAATTATTTTTCAAATGTTAAAATTGGAAATGACCCCCTACTTTGGCATTAGGCTTATACCTTACTCATTAGGTCTACCTACAAACCTAGTTACCTATCTAGTTTCAAACCTTCCTACCTAGTTACTCATGTTGCTTCATATGTTTTTCAACTTATAAAATCTTATTAACAAGTAATCATACCCTTTGGTTCATTTTTTGATCTCCTTTATGAAGTTTGCAAGGTTTATGTAAGGAGAAAAGTGTTCCCTGTCTGAAACAAAACAAGGGGAACTTCCCCTATTTTCTCAAAAAACTTATTTTAAAGTGTTACTAAAGTTACCATGATACTTTCAACAAAAATTTATCCCCTGATAATATTATTTGACCCTCCAAACTTGTAATATCTGAGATTGGTTTTGCTTAGGAAACTACATGTAGGGTTATTGAAACATTGACTCTATTTTTTGTCATTTAGAGCCTCTTTATTTAATTGTCCTCATTATGAGAGTATTGAAGGGTTTACATGGCTATGGTGAAAGTTTTTATACCTCTCCTTATCCTCCAGACCATCACACACCCTCCCAATTGACTCAAATAAGATTGGGTTTGTCATGGTTGACTATGACAACTTCTTGACAGACCCATATAGGTGGTATTATTATCCTTAAATTAGCTTAGATTTGATGCTCAACTATCCTACATGAATAAAGAGAACCATTTATTCTCTGTAGTGACCTCAAACCCATTTTCTTAGTCAATATTGAGCTTAATCCAATCATGACTGTGACTGAGACATCCTTGTTTAAATCCCTACTTGTAGGTATTTACGTAAGTGTACTTATATTACTTGGACCTAGTATGGATGTTTGAAAACCCACTCTCTAAATTATTTAGGTGACACAATGCATGTTTACATGATCACTTACCTTTAATTCCCCTTTTTTTCACAAACTAAATACTCCTATCATGACTGAGACAACATAGAGTCTATTGTAGGTGGGCATCTTGCCCTATGTACAGATAGGGTATAAGCTTGGGGAGGTCTCAAAACATCTACCCTCTCTTTTGATTATCTCTTGATATTTTAAAATTCATTTATCCACCATCAAATTATTCAATCATGAATCATGGTTTTAAATTAAAACATTTGGATTAAAAAGGTCTTTTTGGGTCACATTCCTATAGATGTTATTGACTGCCCTCGGTGTGCTAGCAAGCAACATTGAGCATTCAAATGACTATCTTCCTCTTAACATCTTGATCTCAAAACTTGGTGTAAGTCTTATATGAGGTAGAGGATTTAATATCACTCACTTAGATGTCTTGATAATTTTTCCAAACATGTTTTATATCATATTGAAAAAGATCTTGGGCCTTTGTTTAGTGTTTTTAGGGATAAAAGCCCTGAATATATAGTCTCTTTCCTTAAAATGTATTTCATCTTCTACCTTGTCAAATTTCTCCCTCACAAAGGTCTGTCATGTCTTCATACTATTAAGGACCTCAAATTGGGTTCATCTTATGTCTCAATGTTACAAAGTGACCATTCTAGCCTCTATCAAGACCACCTAAAGTTAGATGTCTAATACACCATAGTGAGCTATAGTATGAACAAGATGAAACATTTATGAATGTGAACCTTATACGCCTCCCTTAGGCATGTCAATGCATATTTTTCAATGTTGATCAATTGGATTAACCTTCCACCTTCCCATATGTCACCATGATGTTAGTAGAGGCCTTTAGGTGATGACTTTGACTATGTTATGCAGACAAAGGCATAGAAGGAGCACGAATATGCAAGGGCAAGACTTTCAAACCACTTTATTATAAATACTCAAAACATAAAATTCAACCTTCCATTCATTCATATTAATGTGGAAAACTTGATTTAAGGCACCTATAGGTGCATATGTTTGAGTATAGAGTAGTGAAGTTGAAAAAAGACCAAGAACAAGCCTAGAAGAGGCTTATTTAACTCTTGAGACTTCCAAAACTAGAAAACCCATGGAAAACCTATTGAGAGGCCTAATAAACATATGGAACAATTAAATCCATCAAAATAAAGCAAATTATTTTAAAACTAGCTCAAAAAGGAGAGCCCTCATGGATGAAGAAGCATAAAACGTTGCTTGGCTTCTTAGTAATGATTCATAATGGAGAAGCCATGAAACTAAAACTTGTTTCCATGTATTTTAAATTGACTAATACTCCTCTCAACCCCCAATATCACTCCTCCCAACTCCACTTGTATAGATTGTACTATATATCCAAAGTTGACCCTTCTTGGCTTGTGAAGGTAAGAAAGAAGAAAAGGAAGCAAAAATTGATTTATCTAATGAAATATCTACACACCAATCATGTTAAAGGTCTTAGGTAGATTAAGAGGTTCATTCCCATGTTTTTATCTAAAGGTAGACTTCCCAAGCCTATATAAGTGCCATAAAGGGCCTATTTTAAAAGAAAATCTTCCTCTTTCTACATGAAAATACATCTTAAGCTGACTCTGATTACCTCCTAACATATCTTGACCTCCTCCACAATGAAATATTCCTTGATGACAAATTTTCTTTTGTGGAAAATTATACAAGTCATTAAATGAGCCAAAAAGGTGACCAAATAACATTTTTTGCATATAAAACATGGTGAAGGATAAATTTATGACTTAGAAACACCTAAGTGACCATATTGGGACATTTTCAAGATAATTTTGACCTTTGACCATGTTTTACTATGGTTGATCATAGTTGAATTTGGTTGACTAGATAAGTACAAGGAAGATAGGCTTGGACCAAGGCTAGAGCAGGGATAGGTAAGGTATTTAGATACACATGATACCATATTAGACATATGGGAACTTGTGAAAAGTTTAAATATGTAGGTTTTGACCCAATTTGACTAAAATTCAAATTTGGTCAACACTTTTAGCAATTCCTAAGGGTAACATGTTTGCTTATGTTAAGGACTAGTAGCCTTATTCCATCCATTAGGTAAAGGGAGTCAAATGCACTCTAAAATAATAGGTTTAGACCTTGAATTTATTATCAAGACAACTTATTGACATCAAAACATACAAAGGAAATACAACACATAATAAGACCAAGCAAACACACAAAGCAAAGGCACACTTGTGCTACTAAGCACTTACAAAAAATAAGACAACAACAAGGTAACTAATTATGTACATCTAATTAAACATACCTCCCTTCCTAGATCAAAAGGAAAGTAACTTGAATCTCTTTCCTCACTAGATGAATGAGGGTGCCAAGCATTCTTCATTTTGGGAATAGTAATAGATAACCCATGATTCTTTTTTGCTCCTTAGCTTGGCATGTCCTTTGATGGAGTCATCTCAAACAAGTCTCCAAGGTAGATGAGGTCTTCTTGACCTTGGAAACATTCCTCATAATGTTTTCCTTTTGTCTCATTATGGTATATTGAATATCTATGAAGGGGACATCTTTTTGGAAGTCTATGTCTTCTTAAAAGGCCTCATTGCTCTTCTCATTTGTTACAACCTCTTCAAAGCCTTCAAGAAGTGTTATATCATGGCACTCTAGGAGTGTTTCTTGTTCGAACTCCCTTTTAGTGTTTTTATGAGTGGCTTCACATGTGGTTATAGTACCAAAATTCAAGTCATCTTCAAAAGACTCATAATCATCATAAATTTCTCTATCATGGTTTGAAATCTCTTGGTAGTGATGCCTCTCAACACATACCTTCTCTTCAACATCTTGGGCTTGTCTTCTTATGAGTTTTGTCTTCTCAAAATCCTTATATTCCTTGAATATGTTCATATATGTGTGCCACATGTCTTCCTCTTAAAACATAGCATCTTTCTTACCATGTCTTATAATCAGCTCCAAATGAATTTTAGGCTTCTTGGGGCTTTTAACTTGATTGCAAATGTCCTCAAATACCTTCCACAAGTCATCATCCTCTTTTTGGTCAGCATCATGAAGGTGAAAAACAAGATAAACTTATTCCTCTTTGGAATCCAAAAGTACCTCTTTCAAAGCTTCTTCAACATAAGGAATGTCATCTTCATTATCACCATAATCTAATCTTTCTTCACAAGAAGTCAGCTCCACTTCATCCTTAATCCAATCTAAAATTTTACATTCCCTTCTCCCTCTTAGTGGTGTCAATGTTAGGCATCTCAAAACTAGGAACTTTAGCCCAAGAAGGCTTCCAAGGAGGAATTTATTCCTCACCATTAGAAGGTAAAAATGGATCAGTTAGAGGAGGTGGAAAGATGGATTTTATGGATTCTTGAGGAAGGGTGAGAGGGAGTTGAATAGGTTTAGTCTTCTCTTCACTTCTAACTTCTCCACTTAGACATGCTTTTGCTTTCTTTCTATAAGTTGCCACTACTTCTTTCCATCTTGAAAAAATAGACTTGGAAGATTCTTCATGAAAAAGAGATACAAATGAAGGAATGCCACACTTAGAGACCCCTTTTTCTACTACCATGATAGATTGGTTTAGATGTTGGTTTTCCAACTCAATCTCCTTGTCAAAATCAACCTCCAAAATCAACCTTATTCTCTCAAAATCCTCTCCAACAGTGATATGCCTCTTCCTTTGGGTTCTCTCTTGGATAGACTTCCAAGAAGGGAAACTTTGGGGAATGTATAAAGGACTTGGGGTGTTTTGAAGCATGTTTGGATTAGTATTTTGAAAATGTATAATGGACACACTTGAAGGCTGATATGGGGTGTATTAGAGATACCAATATTGAGTTGGTTCATGATCTTTTAACCTCTCCTCTAGGTAGAAAATTAGATCATAAATATTAAGTATCTCATTAGTAATACCTTTCCAATTATATCTCTCTATAGGCATCCATTCTCTCTTGAATAGTTCAAAATCATCCCTCATACTCTTGATACAATCACTAGGGATGACTTGGCCATGACCATTTCTAGTATCAAGGTCTAACATATAGTCTTTGTAGCCAATGAGAGTCTTTTTGAAAATTGAAATGGATTGACTTGGAGAGGAAATAGGTGGACTAGGTGAAGCATAAGCTTGATAGGGATAATTTTAAGACTAATTCAAATCATTGTAGAGCTTAATATGGTCATATTGGGTCTAATATGACTGGCCAAAGACTTGTTAATATTGAGAGGGAATGGGCAAAGATGGATATGTCTGCCCAATTTATGTTAAGGCAAAGTCAACATTAAATTAATCCATGAATCATTCATGCTAAGTGTATATAATAATAAAAAAACTTCAAATATAATACTTGGATTTATTAACTAGTATATTTATGCTTGGAGTCACCATTGGTGCTTAGTGAAATTGCCTCCAAAGGCTGATATCTTGAGGAGAACACTAAAACTCCTCAAATTCTTGGAATAAGAGTCCCACTGGGCATGCTAAAAACTATTATCACTTGAACTTACACCCTTGAAGAGATGACAAGTCTTTTCTCATTCAAATGGTACAATGGAACCACCTCAGAGTTGTGGGTGACCCAAGTTTGAGATGGATCTCTAGATTAGGGCTATCTCCCTTAATGTACCACTATAGATCAAGCCTACTACTAAATTTTGGTGGGTGAAAAGGGAGAAGGATAAATAAAAAAAATTAATCTAGGGGAGTTGATGCAAAAAATATTTAGTCTATGCACACTACTTATAATGTAATTGAAACCAAAGAGAATCCCACACATACACTTTATCTAATTCAACACTCCTCTTCTACATCAATGTTTCAAGCATGGGGTCTTGAAGAGATCCTAAGATAGGAGGACTTAGACAATAGGTATTTTATAAACACTAATTAATGAGATAGTCAGTATACTTATAATCCACATTAGATAGTTCTTGTTAACTTGCAAAAGAGAGCTTTCAATTCACAAAAGGCACTAAGAAGAGTAACATGTGAAGGTAAGTAAATATACACTTGCACAAGACCAACAACAAAAACATGCACTTAGTGAAATATTTAATGAGGTAAACAATCATTCTTCATTAATTCAAGGAACAAAGTTGGTATGGATTCACCATACCCGGGTGGAGAGATCCATATAAAAGCCAAAAAGACTAGTATTTATAGAAATTGTGTGAGGAGAGAGAGAAAGGGAATCTCAAGAGTCACTAAGACACTTGTAAAGAAAAGAGAATGAGTTACAACATCAATGTAATATATCATCAGATAGGTATTGAAATTAAATCAAGGACAAATGTTTCTTAAACATGTATAACACCTCCATATGTGGCGTAGATGCTATTGTGTCTGCATAAGAAACTATTTTCATGATATGCCTTCACAAAACTCCATCACCACTAAATAAGTTTAGGTTTGCTAATTGATCTAAATGTTAGGGGTTACCAACAATCCCTCACATGCATTATATTGGTCCTTAATCATCTCTATTCCTATGAACATGAGAAATCATTCATGACAATCACAAATAACTCCTTCCCATGCACCTCTTACACTTGGCATTAAAAATCCTTAAAATTATATAATATGATATATTCACAAGGATGAATGACATATTTCAAAAGTTTCCAAGTCATTAGGTTCATCAATCAAGCCTTAAAAGGCTTCCTAATTGGAGTTTCACCATTTTCACTAAGTGTTCACTGCTCATTCACTATGACTAGCTAAGATGAGGAAGATGTTAGGCACACCAAGATATCATATAACTCAATATATTGGAATTATGACTTATAAAAAGTCTTAATATATCTCCCAAAGGTGGTTTCAACTTTTTTAACTCTTCCAAACCTAAAAATATATATAAATTTATCAGAAAACTCCTTATTATACCCCATCCATATAAGTTCGGTACACCTAAATTACATGTGTCAGGTACTTAAATAGTCCTATTAATCTTAAAATAATTTCCCTATCCTTTAATCTCCATATGGATGCTTCAATTGACTTCTTTCCCCAATCGGGTCCTTAATGAGGGTTTTTGAGGGTTTTGGAGTGGTTTCAGGGCTTAACATTTGTTCATGGAAAATTGACATCCAAACCCTTTCCAAATATTTATAATATCATCCTAGGAACCTCATATAACATCTTTAATCACCTCATATTTCCATTCAAAGTCTCATGGACGTTCTAAGCATTCAAACTAGCCATTTGTGACCTTCTCCATGCATTTTATAGGGTTTAGGTGTCTTCTAGCCAAGAAAATGGATTTGAATGGAAAAATATACATATTAAAGTCTAAAAAATTCCTATTATTATACAAAAAATATGTTTCTATATGATATAATTTCTATCTTGTGTAAAAATGTAAAAGACCCCCCACTTTGACATTAGGCCTAATGTTGCCTATTAGGTATGCCCTACATTTTTGAGCTCAACCTAGATTTTTATGGTTTATCCTATTTTTATATTGTTAAAAAACATCATTAATACCCCCATGTCCATGACATAAATCATTATAATTATTTTAAAATTCTATAATTAGAAATGGCCCCTACTTTGGCATTAGGCTTGTACCTTGCTCACTAGGTCTGCCTACAAACCTAGTTTCCCAGACCACCCTTTCTAGTTTCAAACATTATTACCTATTTAATCATGTTGTATCATATGTTTTTAAACTTTTTAAACCTTATTTACAAGTTATCATTCCCTCTAGTTCATGTTTTGATCTTCATTTCCAAGTTTTTAGGGTCTGGCAAGGGGAAAAGTGCCCCTATCTAAGATAAAATAGGTGGAACTTATCTTATTTTATCCTAAAAAAATTATTTTAAAGTGTTTATAAAGTGACCATGATACTTTAAAAAAACATTTATCCCATGATAATATGATTTGACCCTCCAAACATGTAAATTTGAGACTGGTTTTGCCTAAGAAACTGCATGCAGGGTTATTGAAACATTGACTATGTTTTTGTCATTTAGAGCCTCTTTCTTTACTTGTCATAATTATGACAATATTTAATGGTTGAAATGGATATTTTCAATTTTTTATACCTCTCCTTATCCCCTAAACCATCACACACCTTCCCAATTTACTCAAACAAGATTGGGTTTGTCATGGCTGACTATGACAACTTCTTGATAAACCCATATAGGTGGCATTCTTAGCCTTAAATTAGTTTAGCTTTGATGATAAACTATCTTACATGAATAAATATAATCATTTATTCTCTATAGTGACCTCAAACTCATTTTCTTATTCAATACTGAGATTAATCCAATTATGATTATGACTGAGACATCCTTGTCTAAATCCCTACGTGTAGGTGTTTATGTAAGTGTACTTGTATTAATTAGACCTGGTATGGATGTTTGAGAACCCACTCATTGAATTATTAAGGAGACACAATTAATTTTTACCTTATAACTTACCTTGAATTCCCCTTGGGTTCATAAACTAAATCATCCTATCATGACTGAGACAACATAGGTTTTGTTGTAGGTGAGCATCTTGCCTTGTGTACGGATAGGGTATGAGCTTGGGGAGGTCTCAAAAAATATAACCTATCTTATGATGATCTCTTGAGCTTTAAAAATTCCTTTATCCTCCATAAAACTATTCAATAATGAATCATGGTTTGAAATTTAAACATTTGGGTGAAAAAGGTCTTTTTGGGTCACATTCCTATAGATGTTATTGACTACCCTCAATGTGCTAGTAAGCAACTTTGAGCATTCAAATGACTATCTTCCTCTTAACATCCTGATCTCAAAAATTTGTGTAGGTCTTTTATATATCAGAGGATAAAATATCACTCACTTATATTTCTTGATACTTTTCCTAAACATGTTGTATATCATATGGAAAAAGCTAATGGACATTTGTTTAGTGTTTTTAGGGACGAAAGCCTTGAATATACAGTCTCTTTCCTTAAAATGTATTTCATATTATACCTTATTAAAAATATCCCTCACAAAGGTCTGTAATGTCTTCATACTATTAATTACCTCAAATGGGGTTCATCTTATGTCTCAATGTTACAAAGTGACCATTCTAACCTTTGTCAAGACCACTTGAAGGTAGATGTTTGATACACCATAGTGAGCTATAGTATGAACAAGATGAAACCTAATTAATGTGAACCTTATGCACCTCCCTTCGGCATGTCAATTCCTATTTTTAAGTTTTTAATAATTAGAGTAGCCTTCCACTTCCCCATATGTTGTCATGATGTCAGTAAGGGCCTATAGGTGACTACTTTGACTATGTTATTTAGGCAAAGGCATAGAAGGAGAAAGAATATTTAAGGGAAAGGTTTTCAAACCACTTCAAATGAATTTTTAATACTCAAAATACATGAGACAAACTTCCATTCATTCATATTAACATGGAAAACTTACTTCAAGGCACCTATAGGTTCATATTTTTGAGTATAGAGCAGTGAAGTTGAAAAAAGACCAAGAACAAGCCTAGAAGAGGCTTCTTGAACTCTTGAGACTTAAAAAACCAAGAGAACCATGGAAAACCTATGAAGAGTCCCTAAGAAACATATGGAATAATCAAATACATCACACCAAAGCAAATTATTTTGAAACTAGCACAAAAAGGAGACCCTTCATGGATGAACAAGCATAAAAAGTTTCATGCTTCTTAATAATGATTTAGAAAGGATAAGCCATGAAACTAAAACTTATTTGCATGGATTTGAAACTAAGAATCCTCTCAACTCTACCTATATGAAATTTACTAAGCATCCAAATTTAAACCTTCTTGGCTTATAAAGGCAAGAAAGAAGAAAAGGAAGCAAAAAATGATTTATCTAATGAAATATTTGCACACCAAGCATGGTAAATCTCTTAGGGAGATGAAGAGGCACATTCCCATGTTTTTAGATGAAGTTGGACTTCCCAAGTCCATATAAGTGCCATTAAGGTCTTATTTGTAAGGAAAAACTACCTCTTTCTACATTAAATTGATTCTTAAACTAAATCTAACTACCTCCTAACATATCCTAAACTCTTCCACATTTAAATCTTCCTTGATGACAAATTTTCTTTTTTGGTAAACTATACAAGTCATTAAATGAGCCAAAAATGTGACCAAATGGCATTTTTTTCATATGAAACATGGTGAAGGACAAATTTATTACTTATAAACACTGTATAACACCTAAATAACCATATTGGGACATTTTAAATATAATTTGGACCTTTGAACATTTTTAGTAGGGTTGACCAAAGTTGACTTTGGTTGACTAGATAAGTACAAGGAAGATAGGCTTGGACCAAGGCTAGAGTAGGGATAGGTAAGGTATTTAGACACACATGAGACACTATTAGACATATGGTTACTTGTGAAAAGTTTCAATATGTATGGGTTGACCCAATTTGACTAAAGTTAAATTTGGTCAACACCTCAAATCCAAACATGATGAAAAAATAGAGATATGATTAATGAAAAGGTTTTTCATCCTTCAACATAGCCATAATCTTGACAAGTAGCCACCTAAAAGACATAAAGCCATGATCCAGTTAGATCCATGTGCATGAGGTTTTGTCTTCAAGTGAGAGATGGCATGAAGGATCAAAGAAAAGGTCTAGTGTTGATAAATGTTGCTAGGAGCATTCAATGCATCCTTGGAACCTTTGTGGACTTTCTCACTCAACAAGCCACGAGGAATGTTTTGATTGATCAAAAAGGTGGCATCTCAGGTTTAGTTAATGACTAAAGATAAAGTGTTTTTTTCTAATATCATGATCATACATCCTTTCTTTTGATCTCTTCTCTTTTATATATCCTAGTCTCATTCCCATTGAAGGGGTTCTCAACATTTAGATTTTAGCATTTTTCTTTTTGAGACAAAGATACTCATTGAGACTCTTGTAAGAGGGTACTTATTTTATATGGTTAAGCCATATAAAAATATTTTAATAACTACCTTTTGAAGTAATAGGATCAAATATTTTCTTATCTCTTGTCTTTAATCAATTCTTAGCATGCTTGTGTATTATAAATTTATGAAGGAGATTCTTCCTAGTTTGTCATCCTTCTGCTTGCCTATTTGAAGGTGTTTTCAAACTAACTTGAAGTTCTATACTATTATTCCATTTGGAACCTATTATATGAAATATTTATGTATTTAGTGAGATTTTGAGATTGAGAAATCCATATTTCTCTTTTGCTAATCTAGTGCATGTTCAAGCTTATATGAGTGTCCATTTAAATTTGGTACATCACCCTTATAGATTTTTTAGGAGCCTTTGACCACCTTTCTAACCATTTTCCCTATGAATCATTAGTTTTATCTTTATTTTAGGTGAGCATGAAAGAGGAATATAGCCTACTCTAGAGGTTCAACCCCAACATAGGTTACCCACAGCCTGGGGTTGTCCCAATATTATAGCTTAGTTGGAGAGATCATGAACAATCCTCTCCAAGGGTGAAAATTAAGCCCATAATAGTTTATATCACTCTCGATGGGATAATATTTATTTTAAAAGGAATATTGATCAAATTTATAACAATTAAGCTCCCAAACAACATCATATGGCAAATCTAAAATGAGTAATCAACACTTTAGTGTCGAGAAGTAGCTTCATCTCATGCCAAAGGTGATAAAAAGGTTAGATTCAAGAAGTATTCCTTTTGAATTTGTTTAACTACCTTTAAATTTAATAAAAATATTAAGGTTTGCCAATACTCATCCATATCAAGGAACTTTTACTCTTAGGTTATTTTTGAAGCCTACCCTTGAAAGAAGAACCTTATTAACCCCTTTCATAGCATGGTAGTCCTTACAGCTTTTGTGGCTTTTAATGGCCAAAGCCTTCTATCCCTTGCTCATTATGATCCTATCCTAGTTTCATCCCTTTAAAGTGTTCCTTGTTACACTAGAGACAAAGATAAAACACCCTCTAAACACCTCATGGACATAGCCAACTTTTGCAATACTCATAATGTCACTGAGGAGAATATAGCTATTAGGTTGTTAGTTAATTCTTTTAGAGGAAAGGCCCTAGATTGGTATAAAGGCCTTACTACCAATTCCATTCAAACATGGGACTAATTAGTGGAAGCCTTGTGTATAATATTTGAGGATAAAATTGACTATTTGTCACTTACAAAATAACTAACTACTATTAGGAAAGCTCTTCATTAGGTCATGTAAGACTTCAACACAAGGTTCCAAAAAAATTGGGGTATAATCTCAGTCATAGTTAGACCAACCCCTAACTTTACCTTCCTATATTATTTAAAGGCTTTAAATAGTGACATAGTGGTGATGATCTAATCTATGGGAAGATATATATATATGAGGTGGCCATTAAAGCAAAAAATTGTCTTATACAAGCTAATAAACTTACACCCAGACCACCAATGACCTTATTTCCTAAAATTAAACCACCTCCTATTTATATCCCTCCATTTTATGTCATTCCTCTTACACCAATAATTATTTCAATCCCTGCACCAAAGTAAGAGAAATATTCTACTAGTGGATCTAGTGATTCACTAGAGCAATAGAACTTTCAAGAGCTCAAAACCATGTTTCAGTCCTTGGGGAATGAGCTAGTAAATGTCAAAAGGAAACAAGATTTCAAAAATTCTTATCAAAGTTTATATTAGCCTTATTAGTAAGCCTTTCAAGCAAATAGGCCACCATATAAGTGGAACTACCCAAGCCAAGGGAAAGGTCAAAACCAAAGATAAGGACATCATGGATACAATAGGTAGAATAACTACAATCATATGTTGCTAGTACTTATAACTCCTTGGTCCTAGTTCAAAATAATTTGTCTTAAGAAGTAAAAGGTACCATGTCTTGGAACTAGTCCTTTGGTCAACATATTATCTCAAATATTGACCTGAACCAAGCCTTCAATGATTAATGGTAGTAAGCTACTAATTTTGGATACAACCAAAATCTCATGGCCTAAAATGTTGAGGTACCTATGATGACCAAGCCAAAGGATCCTCCTTAAGGTCAAGGGTATAATCAAGGATAAAATTAGTTAGATGCTATAATGATGAACTATGAACAAGAAAAGTGCTACATAGCCAACCAACAGGCTAGTTCTAGCCAAGCCTATATTGCAATGGTAGTAAACATAAGATTTAAAATAATGAACATGGATGGTAACTGGGAAGCAATAAAATATCTTCCCATAATTACTCCTTCACTAAAAAATCCAAATGAACTTTCTATACAAAATAGTGATACAACTTTATGGTTCTTCTCCCAATTCATTTGGCATAATCAGGGACCTTAATATGACCCTGCAATCTTATCTTAGTGTCTCAATAGCTCAATATGTATTTGGCTTGTATGTGCCTCCTCTCTTTCCACTATGTTTATCTAAGGAATTCATATCAAAGATAGAGGATATCTTTCAAAAAACTAATCCTATATGGCATTTAGGATAAGGTATAGGACCAAAGTGTCAATCAAAGTTGAGTCCATTGCATAATTATAGATAGAGCCCTATAGACCAGATAATGTCAACATCAACTATACCATCATTGATTAATATAAATTTGCAATGGAGAAGGATTTGAACTCTAATCTAGAAGAGGTATCAAAAGTGTTCTTGGATGAGCTATGGAATGATAACTAGTTGGTGGACCCCTTCGAAAGTGTTGAAGGAAAGGACTTAGGTGTCTACTATTTGCATGAATAAAGCTAGCCTATGCCATCCCTCATGAGGCCTCAAGAATATCCTAGAGGTATATCAAAGTTATTATTTGATGTCTTAAGGAGAAATAATGGAGTGGGTACAAGTATCATGCTAATATCCCCTTCAAATGATAAGTACTTCTCTTCATATAGGTTCTAATTTAGCTATTCTTGTAATGCAACAAAATGAGGGTCTCATCCATGGCCTTTAATAGGCTAATAAGAGAAGGATCTAAAAGTTGAAAGTCTATGGGGATAGTGAAATGGTTTTACACCAAGTCAAAGGTTAGAATTCCATGAATAACCCTTTAATGAAGTCCTAGAAACATAGAGTGTGGAACATAATTAAGGACTTTGAGGCCTTCAATATCCAATCAATGTTGAGAGGCAAAAATCAATATGTTGATAGGCTAACAGTTGTTGGGATTTACTTTGACATCCTTAATGATTTGAAAAGGACCAAGTTCCAACCACATGTCAATGTGGTAATAATACCATTAGTGATAGATAATGAAGCTCATTGGTAGGTCTTTAAAAATGATAAATAAATTGCATGTTTCTTGCATCAAGAATTAGAGTTCTCCTCGCTCAACCAAGAAAAATTATAGCATTAGTATGGGGATTATATTGTTCAATTAAGGTCTAATAAGCTTCTTAAAGGGTTAATCACACTAAAAGGCCTTTTTCATGAAGGGGACTATATGAGGAAGGATAAATTAGTGATGTCAACTAATGAAGAGAACTATGAAAGAGTTCTTATCTTTGAAGACAAGCTCCTCAATCTTGGAAAGGTAAGCACTAAATATGAAAGTCATGATTTCATAGAGCTCTATAAGGAATATGCATAAATATTTGCTTTGAAATATAGTGACCTAAGGTTATTTGATCCTAATCTAACCCAACACATAATAGATATAGATGATAATTTCAATCCTATCACACAGAAGTAGAGGCCCATAAATCCCAATATTGAAGATCTCATGAGAAAGGAGTTGACCAATCTTATTGAATTTAGGATCATCTTCCCAATCAAATACTCCTCATGGGTAGCTAATCTAGTACCTATCAAAAAGAAGAGTGGGGAGATCAGACTATGTGTGTACTTTAGGGATATTAATAGGGTCTCTTTTAAGGATCATTACCCTCTACCGTCCAAGGACCAACTCTTGAAAGTAGTTGTTGGTTTAGAATGCTTATCTCTCTCATATGGATATTCAAGTTATAAGTAAGTGATAGTGAGAGAAGAGGACCAGTATAAGACTACCTTCATCACCAAGTAGGGGACTTTTGCTTATCAAAAGGTGTATTTTGGATTTTCTAATATTGGGACAAGCTTTCAAAGAGTAATGGACATAACCTTTTAGGGACTACTAAATCAACTAGTGTTGGTATACTTGGATGACATTACAGTATTTTCTAATAATGATAGTGAGCACTTAAACCATCTTAGGCTAATATTTTAGTGATGTAAAGAGTATGGGATCTCTTTTAATCCCAAAAAATGTATGTTCTCTATGTATGAAGGCAAACTAATAGATCATATTATTTAAAAGGAGGGATTATATATGGACCTTGATAGAGTAAGTGTTATCTTAGTCTTATCCTTTCCAAAGCACAAAAATGGGATCCATAGCTTCCTTGGGAAGATAAATTTTGTAAGAAGGTTCATACCTAGTTTTGCAAACCTAGTCAAGCCTATCACCACCATGTTGAAGAAGAGCTAAGTGTTTGTTTGGTCAGATGAATGAAATGTAGCTTTTAAATCCATTTCTCAAGCACCCTCACTCTTTAATCTTGATTTATCTAATGATTTAATCTTTTACACCTTTTCTAACATTGACAACATATCATCTATGTTGATGCAGAAGAACGGTGATGTAATGGAATAACCAATTGCCTTTTTTAGTCAGGGGATGGAAGGATATGAGGTGAGGTACACTTTCATTGAGAAGAAAGTTATTAAAAACTTGAGAAGCCTCAATAATTTCATGCCTATGCTCTCCAACAAAAGGATATAACTTATGGTGTCTCATTCTAGAGTTAGGGATTTCCTCCTTAAAAAGGATTTTAATGAGAAGAGAGCAAACTGGATCACAAAGGTCATGGAATATGACATAGATATCAAGCTCATCAAGTTGGTTAGGGGTAAAGGATTATGTAAACACGTGGTGAATGACCTCCAAGAAGATAAGGAAGCTATTTTAGTGACCCAAGATAGCTAATAAGAAGGTACACCTCCACTTAAATAGAGATAGCTTCAATATATGGATCACTTCTTGATAAAGGAGAATACCCCCAAGGTCTAGATAGATCCAAAAAAAGGTATTTTAGACTTCAATCTATACCTTATTCATTATTTTATGGTGTTATTTTGTATAAATTACCCCAATGGGGTACTCCTTAGATGAATAGACGATGACTAGGTGACCAAATTCTTGGATTAGTTCCATGATGTACCTATAGGAGCTCATTTTTCACCTAAAACCACCATAATAAAGGTAATGAGGGCTGGTTATTACTGGTCCAATCTTTTCAAATATTCTCATTCATGGATTAGAAAATTCCATAAGCATTCCCTCTTTGTAGGAAAGCAAAAAATAGCAGCCCTTTTACTCAATCCTATTCAGGTGAAACAAATCTTCATGAAATGGGGGTTAAAATTCATAGGGATGATTAATCCACCATCAAGTGTAGGTAAAAAATGTGTGCTCACTATAACATACTATATCACCAAGTGGGTGGAAGCCATTACTTTGAAGGAGGCTAGTGAAGGTGTAGTCTTGGATTTCTATGAAAGCCTCATGACCAGGTTTGGTGTCCCAACCACCATAATTTTTGATAATGGATTGAAATTCTTTGGTATGAGACAAGTGAGTGGGATATCAATCTTGGAATCTACCTCAACACCTCTTCCAACTACTATCCTCAAGGAAATGGATAGGTAGAGTCCACAAATAATAATTTATTTAGGATCATCAGGAGGACCATAGAAGAGAATCAAAGAACATGACACACTAAGCTAAAGACAACCTTGTGGGCTAACAAGGTGACTCCTAAAAATACCATTGGTAATTTTCCATATGTTCTTGTGTATGGAAGGGAAGCTAAATTACCTATCTCCCTTGAGTTTTATACATTGGAATTAGCCCATTAGCTTGATTTGATGGAGGATGAGACCATGAATTTGAGAATTATAGAACTTATGGAACTAGAAAAAACTAGGGACCTTGTTATGAAAAATTTGGAATCACATAAAGCTCAGGTCAAAATGGTCTTTGACAAAAGAGCCACATTAAGGATTTTTTAGGAAGGGCACCCAATCCTCAAATGGGAATCAAATAAGGCCAAACTAGGTAACCATACCAAGTTTGACATCTTTTGTAGCGGTCCTTATTTGATCCATGGATGCAAGGAACACAATGCTTTTCATCTTGTCCAACTGGATGGAGAGGTATAACCCATCCTAATCAATGAAATTAATTTAAAGACCTATTATTAAATAACATTAAATTTATTATAACATATTGTATATGTTGGACTAGCTTTATGCTATCCTCTAAGTGCCTTGTAAACATTTTATTTTATGTTTTGTTATTTCCTTTTCCAAAGTGCCTCAAGCATTTTGATTTATTTTGTTTCTTTTGATCTATGTTATTTCAAGAGAGGTTTAGATCAATTATATAGGCTAATGAATCAATACCCAATGGACTGGATAAGGCAAATGGTCTAGCTTCTCAAATCATATTATACATGCTTCCCTACAAGTTACCGAAGATATTGGCCATTTTTTTGGCCCACATACCAAGCTTGTACCCAAATAGATCATTTTTTTAATGGATGAGTAGATAGACAAGTTTCAAAGACACTTTTGGATGCTAAGAATGCTTGGAATGGCTTGAAAGTACATGGGATCCATTTGGTTCTTCATTATGTTCATTGAGACACTTGGTTCTAGTAATAAAAATTCTGAGTATGCACATTGCTAAAATCACCATTACCACATGTGGATGAGTTAGAGATAATTAGTCATATGGGTATGTTAATTTTTGTGCCAATTTTATATACACTAAGTTTTAGGTCCTCTACCAAATCACATCAAAATTTATGGAGATCCAAAGTTAGCCTCTGAGCCAAATCTCACTATTTTTCCATACTTAGCCATTTTCAAATAAGTTTAAATAGATCCAAGTGAGCATTTTGACAAGGTCATATCTCACACATAAAAAAGTTTTAGGAGAAAGTGGTCACATAGGTTTGTTCATTTTGGTCCCTAGTTTCTATCCACCAAGTTATATATCCTCCTCTAAAGCATAAATGGAGTTATGTATGTGCAAAGTTGGCTTCTCAGTCTAATTTTGCCAAGTTTTCCATCTTATCCATATGAGCTCGACCATCACTAGGATGTCACACATAAGAATTTCAACTAGCCAATTTATGCATTAAATATATTCATGTAGGAGGTTATTATGACCAATAAATAAAATGTGGTCATTATTTTTTGACTTAACAACATCTTATAAAAATTTAGTACTTCTATGATTCTTAGACTTTAATATTCAAGCCTTTAAATTTGGTCAAAAAACATAAGACATTCACGTAAATGTTAAATTTTAGATAGAGAAAAAGAAATATATTTGAGCTTAAATTTGATGGTCATTCAATTTTCATAATATTTATGTGAACATTATTTTATGGGAGTGAGGATGTCAATTTTAAGATCATAAACTAATCATTGGCTTTCAAAAAATAGGTCCCAATTGATCTAATAGTTGACATTACATCATACATTCAAATCTAATGGTAAGTAAAGGTCAAAGGTTCAATGAATATCAAGGGTGAATGTGTGTCTGACAATTTTCAATGATGTTTTTAATTGGTATGAGATTGATGATCCATGGGCATTTGTATATATTGAAATTGATGGAGCGAGATGAGTCAATATGTCAACAAGTCAAATCAGATTTCAACAACCAATTAGAGAAAGGTGAGCCAAAAATTCTTTATGGAGCTTGAGAAGCTATTTTGACCATGCTTGGAAATATTTTGTAGGTTCTTCTTGATACCATTAGAGCTCATTAATATTTCATGGAGTGGTAAAAGTGATGTAGTCAAATTTAAGGAATATAAGGGACTACCATTGGAGTTAAATATTGATCTCTAGTTAAACTTTTTAAGACTTATAGGGTTCATTCTTATGAATAGTTCACCATTTCTACATAAATATCCATGTAAAATGAACTTTTCACTCTAGTGAAGATAAAGTGGGTCTTTTATACCTATTTAGATCAAGGAAAATGCTATGGGTTCTATAGGTCTGTACTAATATGGAAACTCAGAAAAATAATAATCATAGATTGGTTTTCCACCTATAGATGTACCTATGTTCCAAACATGAAGAAAAATCATATATATGATTAATGAAAAGGGTTTTCATCCTTTAACATGGTCATAATCTTGAAAATCAACCACCTAAAAGACACAAAGCCATGATTTGATTAGATTCATAAGCATGCAGTTCTATCTTCAAGTGAGAGATGTCATGAATGATTAAAGAAAAGTTCTAGTATTGGGAACTATAGCTAAGAGAATTCAATACATCATCAAAACCTTTGGGGACTTTCTCACTCAATAAACCATGACCAATGTTTTGATTGATCAAAAATGTGGTGTCTCAAGTTATATTAATAACCCAAGATAAAGTGTTCTTTTTTATAATAGTGTGCTTACACATCCTTTCTTTCTATCTCTCCTCTTCTATAAATCTTAGTCTTATTCTCATTGAAGGGGTTATTAGCTTTTATATTTTAGTATTTTTGTTTCTAAGATAAGGATACTCATTGAGACTCTTGTAAGAGGGTACTCATTTGATATGGTTAAACCCTATCAAAATATTGTTAGAATTGCCTTTTAAAGTAATAAGATCAACTCTTTGCCTATCTCTTTTCTTTAATCTATACTTAGCATGTTTTTGTATGGTAAATTTGTGAAGGAGATTCTTCCTAGTTTACCATCCTTCTACTTGCCTCTTTGAAGATGTTTTTAAACTAACTTGCAGGTCTAGACTAGTGTTCCATTTAGAGCCTGTTCTATGAAATATTTATGCAATTAGTGAGATTGTGAGATTGAGTAAGCCATAGTTGTCTTTTGTTGATCTAGTACATGTTCAAGCTTATATGATTACCCATTTAAATTTGGTGCATCACCTTTATATATTTTTTAGGAACCTTTGATTATCTTTCTAACCCTTTTCCTTGTGAAGCATTAGGTTTAATTTTAGTTTAGGTGAGCATCAAAGAGGAAGGTAGCTTACTCTATAAGTTTAGCCCTAACATAGGTTACCCATAGCTTAGGTTTTCCCAATATTATAGATTAATTAGAGAGAGCCTAAAATACCCTTTCCAAGAGTGAAAATTAATCCTATAATAGATGCTATAGGGTTAATGTTAATAATATATAAATGTGTAAGCACAAGGGTGATAAATAGATTTATATCAAGCCAATTAAATTCAAAAATTATATAAAACATGTACTAAAGTTATTATTCTAAGATATGGTAAAATGGAAAGTACAACCATTTTAGATATTATAATGATAATAAAAATAAGATACATAATTGAATCTGATGTTAATATAGATCTAGATTTATAACATGCAAGAAATAGGCTAGAAATTAATTTTGGATCAATCATCAAATTTTGGAAATTTTACTTACATAGCCTCAAACACTTGCATCAACCTCAAATGGTTGCATCAATGTTTTTGTCAAACCTAGACATAGGAGTCCTATACAAAATACCTTGTGGAACTAGATGTGACCACCTAGTATATTCTAGGTTTTGTGTCACCTTCGCTTTAGTGTGATTAGATTTAGATCATGGGATGTTGTTCCTTGTCAAATAGAAAAGCCCTAGTTCTTAATATTCATAGTGTCTATGGAAAAAATGGGTTAGTGGTATCACACTATCAATATAACCCCAAATATCCCTCTATTAATGTGTGTTGCATATATAGCCACTACTCTAAAGATGGCCTTAGACTAATGTATTTATCCCCTAATGTGTTGTCTTGTATGTCAACAAGGGTGCAATATGTGGAAAGTAAGTATAAGAGTGACCTAGCTTGTGGCTTGGAAAATATAACTCATGACATGCTCCTTCAATACTTTAGACCTATATATGTGTTTTCCCTATGACTAATATGGAAATATGAGAGAATAGGGAAGTTTTACTATTTTGAATGTTTTTTTATAATTGGATTTTGAGAAGGTGTGAGATTACTAGGTCTTTACTAGGTGAGGAATGAATGAGGATTGATCCTTAAATTATACCAATACCTTTGGATAATCTATCACATTAAATCACTTAGGTTTACCATAGGTATATGTTTCATTTAAAAATTGAATGGCTTTAGGCATTAAACACTTGGGTCAGGTTTGGACACTTACGTCGACATATGTGTCTAACTAAAACATAAGTGTTTGGGAAGCAAAAAAGTAGGTACAAGTACAAAACTTGTAGATATTGAAGATAAATAGGTTTTAAAAATTCTAGGAAAGATTGAATGTCTGAGTCATTAGAATGACATTAGTCATACTAAGAGATAAGTAATGAGCATAAAGAGATATTTTATGCAATCCTTTTGATAGAAAGAAAGGTCTAGAATTGAGAAGAATGGCTAGGGTATATATTTTAAAGTGTACAAAATTGAGGATATATATAATTCATAAATAGCTTTTACATTCCCACCTTTAATCTAGTAATGAAATTATTGATTTAAAAGAGAAGAAATACATACCTAGGTTTGTATATCATACCTTGTCTTTGCATGATCCAACCTTGAGTGTTGTGTTGGTGACTGACCTAAAACTAAGATCATGTTACAATATATAATCAATGCATATAATCTGAAATTGAAATATTTTGAAATGATTGAAGTTGAAATAACAAAGTCTAGGAGTATAAATGTGTATCGATGAAACCACCTTACCTTTTAGAAATTTTATTTGAAAAGACGAAAAATGTATCACTATGAAACATTAAATCTAATATTAGGATAAATATAAATCTAGAAAGTAAGTGTGTGTGTGTGTGTGTGTGTGTGTGTGTGTGTGTGTGTGTGTGTGTGTGTGTGTGTGTGTGTGTGTGTGTGTGTGTGTGTGTGTGTGTGTGTGTGTGTGTGTGTGTGTGTGTGTGTTTAAGGACAAAACTTTCTCCCAACCTTGGAGCTAAAGGTGAGTTGACACATGGTAGTTGAGATTAGCTCAATCGTACAACTTAATCATACTTATAAATTGGTGAGTGTGAGTGAACCAAGTCAAATCACACTATAAAAGTGGCATGGTTAGATGATCTAATCAAGTAAAACCTATAAAATTGGAATGATTGAGTGATTTAATCACCTCAACCATACCAAAATCAAACTAACTATTGTAATAGATTGGCTCAATACAATCCATAAAAGTCCAACCTAGTGGGTTATGATAGTCCATTAAAGTGTTTAAAATCTAAAACTAATTTTATTTTGTAATATTATGTGCACATTACATATAATATTCACCTTAGATATGTATCATGCTGAAACTATGTATAATAATGGTACCAATGTATAGAATTATGCCACAAATGTGTATCTAAATCACATAGCTATGAATTCAGCCAATTTTTAATTAAAGAACATGTGGATTACATGCTTATCATAGCATGCCCCCACTCTATATGGAGAAATCTGAAAACTGATATGAGTGCTAATGTGGAGGACATGTTTTGAAAACATGCCCCCTCTAAATCTAAAACTATGACAAATGTGGAGAAAATGTTTTTTTTTTAAATTCTCCCATTGGAATATAAATCTATGAATTAATGTGTAATTCATGCCTCTATGGCATTACCCCATTAATATGCCTCCCATTTGAGGTGATTTAAATTATAAACTAGTAGTTACCTAACCTCAAAATCATAATATAACCATGTAAATTATGAATGTACCATGTAGTATATATAAAGAACATGTATAGGTAGATATATCATGAAATCATGTAGAATGTGATCACATCAAGGCCTCAGATGTATGATATATATCATGTCGATGTCTAGAGAGTAATAGTACAAGATCCATAATAAACCAAGCACACACACAAGTGTACTCAAAATCATCTCAAAATATAATGGTCCAAGGAGACCTCAAGCAAAGGGAATATTCAAATGCCACATAATAAAATGGAAATGGCTAAGTCAAATTTCCAAAAAATAAATAATGACATATTCAAGCATCCATACAACAAGAAATGACATATTAAAATTCCAAAAAGGAAAACAAAGGCATGGGGGCTAGAAAAAATGGATCATATTCAAATGTTCAAATAATTAAGATAATATCAAGGTAAGACACTAAAGGAAGTGCATGAATGAAAGCATAATAAACTAGCATAAACATATAATTATAGTCCATGGATCATATGTGTTAGTGAAAAATGTTAAGTATGTATCATATCATGTACACTGTGAAAGATAAAAACATAGATAATGTCATGTGTAATTACATAAGCTCAAACATGATAATGTAAAATGACCATATAATTATATATCTTAAATGTATCATGATCAAAGAAGAGGATGCCCCTAATGTCCAAATGATATTAGTAGAGGTAAGGCCCAACATCTAAAAGTGCATGGATCATGTCTCTATGTATGCATGTATCACACTCAAAAGATGTGTGAGACACATGTGTATATAAAAATAAATTATATGTTATAAAAAAAATGGAACTAAAAATAAATATACCAAAGAGCTGATAGAACATTTAGATTCTAAGAATAAATTTGGATTTTTTAAATTTTTATTTTTTTGGTATTTTCGAAATATTTGAATTTTTTTGCAAAGAAGACATGTACAAAGAAAGGTGATACCAAGAGTTAATGTATGCATCAACAAGATGTTTATGTGAATTATTTGTATCATATTCATATGTTGTGTATTAATTATCATCATGATCATACCTATCCTTTGTGGTATTAAAATCATACCAATATTTTGTGTTATTAATACAAGAAACATGTAACATCTTAGGTTGTTCTTAAACTTGTGATATATCATTTTAAGCATCTACATATGAATAAAGACCTACCCCAAAGTATGGTTGTGATTTTTATAGTATGTCATTATGTGTATTTGTGTGCACCTTAGATGTTAATACCTTATGAACATCTTAAGCTATATGTTTTACCTTACCTTTATTTGTATTTGGTTATATATTTTCTGGATATGGATTCACCCAATATGTACTAGGTCTTGTATGTATAAATAGATCATGTGGTAAGGTATTGAGTGGATTAATATGAATTTTTCTCAATTGTTCATATTATATATTGGTATTAAGAATAGTATCACCACTTTCATAATCATTCAAAATTTTTGGAACCTTTGGTAATGGTATTTTCTTTATTTCTTTTTTCTTTTGACATTTATCTTACTTTGAATTGTTTTTTGGTAACCATATTTGTTGTTTTGAGACTTGTGTTTTAGGAGTACTCATAATGTGAGTGGATTTATTGATTTATGTATAAATTATTTGATCACTACTATATTTTAAACTTTTAATTTTGTTCTTTAATGGAAGACAACAATATATATGATACCCATGCATTCTATGATATCCACAATAGTATTTGGATCTTTGTATAGGATGTAAAGGAGGTAGTGATATAGGTGCATCACTATAAATAGATAAATTATATTATTTTTTTGTATTAAAAGGTATTAATATTCATGTTTGATCAATATGAGGTCATACTAGACTTCAGTTGTTGATTTCAGGATAGTTATGAGTGTTTTGGACTTTCCTGCCAAAACTAAGAAATTTAATTTTTGAATTGGTTTTAGAATTTTAAGACAGTTTTGTTGGTTTAAAGGATCATCATACTTATGTGAGTGATCCTTGGTGTGTAATAATATGTTTTAAATATGTTTTTACTCTTACACTCATTGTAAATGTTTTAAACTCTGTCTTTCACCTTGATAAGTCTTAAACTACATAGGAAAATGGATAAATTAAGCAAGTTAGAATATTCCTAGGTTAGTTGAGAAGATTTTTGTGAATGAAACAAGACTAAGCCCAATTTTATTAATAATATAAACCTATAAAAAATATTTAACTAATAAAATAATGGAACTAGTGATAAAATCAAGTTACAAGTTTTTTTGCAAGGTTGTCAATGGTTTGTCTAAGGTAGTAGAGGTATGTATGTATGTATTTACACACACACACACACACACACACACACACACACACACACACACACACACAAATTAATAAATCCTTACATGATTATTTTATTTGTATCTCAGAATTAATACTATGATTATTATTTTATATTAACCATTTATAGTCATGATTCATTTGTTTTTTTTTTTTAATTCAAGGAAATAAAGTTCTAAAACAAGTTTCTAGATAATACAATCTATGTAAGAAGATGAAACCTATAGGTTTTTATGATCGATAAAGAGTATATTACACTTGGAAAATATTAAAAAATAATTAATAGACCTAATAAAATCAATTAGAGTCTTTTATTTCCTTTAAAATTAAATATTTACAATTTTCTTTGTTGTCAATCTTGCATAGACTATTAAACCCTAATTTAGGGTTTAACTCACAAAAATTTGAATATCTATTGAATGAACAATCCTAAAATCCTAAAAATTTTAAGTTAGATGATTTATAAGGTATTTTAAATGATTAAATTGTTTTTAAGTCTTTATATCCTCCATTTATGCAAATATAAAGGATTGTGTTTTCTCTAGACCTAATTAAGCCTAAATTAGGGCTAGAAATTGTATTTCTTCATTTTTCTTTAGAATCAAAGTTGTGGAGTATTATAGAACTTGTTGTTTGAATATTATAACATTTTAATGAATTTTTTGAGATCATTTTATGATGAATAAATTCTAACTCAATCCATTTAAGTATAAAAGAGCTCTGGAAGACCTAGAAGTAAAGTGATAAGTCTATTGAAAGAAACCATATTTTGAAGAATATACACCCTATAGGTATTTTATTATACCATATTAATATCATATCCATGTTCATATTTTATAAAATTTAAATTATTTTATTTATAGGTATTGAAATAAGTTTGTAAAGATGGCAGCTAGAGTAAGAGCTAGAGGAGGTTTGGGAAGGCAACCTACTCAAGCCATGTTGCTTGAAGAAATGAGAAATATTCAATCTCTTTTTTAAGAAATGGAGATTGATCAAAAGAGATGAATTGATGTGGGATATCCTAGTGATAGATAAGAAGAATAAATTCATAAAGAAGAAGGGGTAGAACTAGAGGAAGTAAAATAGATGGCAAAAGAGAGACTAATTAGAGTAGTCATGCGGGTAAGTTCTAGACCCAAACTAGAAGTACTTATTTATAGGGTAGCTTTAATGTGGAGGATTTTGTTGACTAGATCAATGCCATGGATAAATATTTTGAGAATAAAGGCATATATGATGAAAAAAAGGTGAATTTCCCTATTACTAGATTGAAAATTCATGCATCCCTATAATGGGATGGAGTTCAAGATGAAAGAAGAAGGAAATGAAAACCTAAGATCATGAGTTAGGAAAGAATGGTGGACAAGTTAAAGGATAAATTCATGCCAAATTATTACCAAACTAATATCTTCAATAAGCTTAAAAATATTAGGCAAAATGAGATGATAGTCAAGGACTAAATAAAGGAGTTCTAAAAACTAACCTTCAAAGTAGGACATATAGAATAGGATGATGAAAAGGTTGTTAGATACATAAATGGATTAAGGTTTAATATACAATATGATATATTTATTTTATCACCAAGATCAGTTGAATATGTGTACCAATTTTGATCCAAAACTTAGAAGCTTTGGTTGAAAGATAATTCAAGAAATAAGAACAACACAATTGTAACTTATGCCTATCTCTAGGAAGAGATGTCTGATTTCCATTTTAGGTTACATATTAATTTAAACAAATTTTTAAGGTAGGAGAAGGATGTGGAAGGTCACAAATCTTGAGGGATATTACGTGGTTTGACTTCCATGATTTATAACAATATAGAATTAGAGGAATTACTATTTTTAGAAACTTACTATTTTTGGACTGCACTACTAAAATTGAAATTTGGGGCACTTTCATTTGGTTTTTGGGGGTCAAAACCCACTAAGTGGAGATTTTTGCCATCTCATGATGTTACCCTCATTATTATATTTCTAACAGTTTAAATGGGGAGTCAAACAGAGCTATGGTGCAAAAGTTATGGCTCCCAAAAGTTCTGCCACTAATTGGGGTAGAACCATCACTTGAAATATCACCTGAAATATTGCTCAGATCAAATTTGATCTTAAGGTATAGGAGAAACTATCTTTTAAATAGACTCAACATTCAAAAGGTAAAGGTACAAATTTTAGAGGAAGTGGACATCATGGTGAAATAAGTTAGATGTAAGCACATCATGAGGAAGCTATTAGTTCAAAATTCCCAAATGAATCTATAATAGGTTGTTATTCCTTCACAGGCTGGAGACCATTTACTAGAGGCAAAGGAAAAAGATTTTATGGTAGATTATTTAAATATAATAAGTATGGGTATAGATATTATGAGTTCCCAAATAATCCTTTAACAAGTTAAGAGATCAAATTATCAAAGATAATAAAGAGAGTGTGGGATCACCTTCTCATCAATATTTACCTAAATTTGTAGAATATTTGCTCATGAAGAGAGTGTTGATCAAGCCCAACAAGGAGATCAATGATCCTAGACAAAGAAATATATTTTTTATAACCAATTGAAAATAAAAGGGTAAGTTTTTAAAAGTCATTATAAAAAGTTTAATTACTAATAATGTAGTATATTCTAAAATAGTTGAAAAGTTAGGCTTGAAGAAATAAACACACCCTACTCCTTATAAGGTGTCCTAGATTTAAAAAGGAGATCAACTCTTGGTAAATGAGAAATTTAAGGTGTAATTTAATATAAGTATCTATAAGTATGATTTTATGTGTGATGTCATCCCTATGTATTTTTACCATGTTCTTTTGGGTAGACCATGATAGTTTGACAGGAAAGTCATACATGATGGAATAAGCAATACTTGCACCTTTGAAAAAGATGTAAATCAGCACACCCTTATACCATTGAAAGAGGATAATTAAATAGTGGAGGATAGTCCTAAAGTGTTATTTTCAAGTGGAAAAAGAGTTCTTTTAGTACATAAAAAAGATGTATGTTATGCACTTGTTGGTAAGCTTAAAATAGTAATCACAATGACTAAGTTGATTGATCTACCTATATAAATTTAGAATTTACTTAATGAGTTTGTTGATATAGTTTTTTATGACTTACCTAATGAAAAACCTCTAGGGATAAACATCATCCATCACATAGAAATTATACCAAGAGTCAATCTACCAAACAATGTAGCTTACTAGATGATACTAAAATAAAATGAGGAAATCAAGAAACAAGTGCAAGAATTATTCAATAAGGGGTTAGTCATAGAGATTATGAGTCCTTGTACTATTACAAAAATCCTTACACATAAAAATTATGGAGGTTAGATATTGTATATTTATTCATGATCCATAAATAAGATAACAATCTGGTATAGATTCCCTTTTCTTAGAACTGATGATCTAATGGATTGTTTAAGTGGTGCAAGGTAATTTTCCAAGATAGTTTTGAAAAATAATTATCATTATATTATAATTATAGATGGATATGAATGGAATAAAATATTTAAGACAAATTATGGGCTCTATGAATGGATTGTAATGCCATTTGGACTAACCAATTCTAAAAAATATCTATCATTGTATTAGAATCAGAGAGGGAGATGAATGGAAGACAAACTTTAACTTTAAGCCAAAGTATGGGCTCTCTGAATGTATTGTAATGTCATTTGGAATAACCAATGTTCCAATCACATTCATGAGGCTTATGAATGATGTACTCAAAGATTTCACATGTAAATTTGTTATTGTTTACCTAGATGATATTATAATTTATAGTTAATCAAAGAAAGAACATATTAAACATATTAGAATATTCTTGTTTAAACTACAAGAATAAAAGATACTAATCAGCCTCAAAAAGTGCACTTTCATGAAGATAAAGTTAATCTATTTTATATTTTTCATTTCATAAGAAGTCTTGATGATGGATAAGGAGAAGATCAAAGCCATACTGAAATGGCCTAAATCAAGGAGTGCATATAAGGTAAGACATTTTCATGGTTTCAATATCTTTTCTAGAAAGTATATAAGGAATTTAAATAGTATTTATGATCCAATTATTGAAACAATAAAGGGAAATATATATCTATTTAGATGGAAAAAGGAAACTGATAAAAGTTTTCAGATTCTAAAGAATAAGATTACAAAATAGCCCATCCTAGCTTTGCTTAATTTTAGTAAACTTTTCCAAGTAGAGTATGATGTTAGTGGGAATGCCAAAGGAGTTATTTTGAGTCAAGAAGGAAAATAAATTACCTAATTTAGTGATAAATGTAATGAGGCCAAAAAAAAGTACTCATCGTATAACCAAGATTTATATTCTATTTTTCAAGCCTTGAATAAATGGAGGCATTACTTGATGCCTAAAGAATTTGTATTATTTATAGATAACCATGATTTATAGTTTATTAGTAGTCAGACTAAGTTAAGTCAAATGAATTTTAAGTAGATTAAATTTTTACAAAAAATATTTTTTTTATCAAACATAAGACTGGGCAAGCTAACAAAGTTGTAGATACTTTAAGTACGAGAAGTATACATGTTTAAGAGTCTTGAGTGAACATCTTAAGATTTGACACATTCAAAGAGTTGTACAAGGAAGATATTTATTTAAATGAGGCATATGAATAATGTGAAAAATAAATCATCAAATATATGATTTCATGTATGGAATAAAGGTTTCAAGAGGTATTCTTATTCAAGGGTATCCAACTATGCATACCAAAAGGATCTATGAGGGAGAATCTACTAAAGGAGAAACATAGTGGAAGCTTGGTAGGAAATTTTGGGAAATATAAGAAAACTTGTTCAATTAATTTAAAACTAATATTTACCAGGGATATAAGATTATTTGAATAGGTTTGTTTATATATGTAAAATATGTTAGTATGTTAAAGGAAGAAGTCAAAACACAAGACTATATCAACCATTGCCTATTTCTAGAAGCCTATGGGATTTAGTAATTATAGACTCAAAAAGGTAATTATTCTATATGTGTAGTGGTAGATAGGTTTTATAATATGGATCACTTTATTCCTTGTGCAAATACAAGTGGTGTAACTCATATCTCTAACATGTTATTCAAAGAAATAGTGAGATTGCATGGTCTTCCTAGGAGTATTATTTTAGACAGGGATACCAAATTTGTAGGACACTTTTAGTGGAATCTTTGGAAGATGTTTGGGAAAAATTTAGGGTTCATCTTAGCTTACCATCCTTAGACTGATGGTTAAACTAAAGTTTTAAATTTAATCCTTAGGAACATTCTTATAATCCTAGTAAGTGACCATCCCAAATAGTGGGATCAATTACTAACTCAGGCAGAATTTGCATATAATGATTATATAAATAGAAGTAAAGGTTATATCCCATTTCATAGTCTATGGAATCCATATAAGGTGAGTTTATTAGTTGAGTAAATTTTTAAATAAAGATAAAATAAGTGTGAAGGGTGAGTATTTTTCAATATCTATGTAAAAATTACATGAGCATGTAAAACAATATCTAGAGAAAAGTATAAGTATAAGAAAAGTGTTGATTTGAAAAGAAAATAAGTTAATTTTGAATTAAGTTATTTAGTGCTTTCTCACCTCAAGAAATAAATATTCCATAAAGGGTAATATAACAAGTTAAAAATGAATAACATTGGACCTTGCAAGGTCCCAAGAAACTTTTCTGCTATTGCCTATGAATTGGAGCTTCCAATTGATATTATAATATCACTCATTTTAATATAGAATACATATATATTTTCAAAGAAGGTTATAAATTAAATAAATTAGCTAAAGATAAAGAAGATCATATCATTCATTTAGAGAATCAACTACCTAAGGTACAACCAAATCAGCCTAAAGCCATTCTATAAAAGATGGTAGTGAATAAGTCAAGAGACAAAGATTAATTTAAGTACTTCATCAACTGGAATAGCCATCCACTTGAGGATGCAACATGGATATGCCCTTTAAGAGATAATAAATCATGTCATAAATATTGAATAACTCATAAGTAGGATCTAATGAACAACATTTTATTCCTTGGTGATGTATAGGTAAGGGGGAAGTCTCCAAATCATCATTATCTGGTCTAGAACTTAATTGATCACATTCAATGCTTCACTTGTCTACAAGGTCTCATCTCCAATGATCTCTACCAACTTACACACTAGGATATATAGTGTTTATCCATTTTTTGTTTGTTTAAGGATTTGTAACCTTTATATACTATAAATATACTCTCTTTTGAGTTTACAATTACTATCTCAACTTATCAACATTCACACTTCAAACTTCTTTGGACACAACTCACACATTAGCTCCTTTATAGGAAATCTTCTTAGTTTTAGAGTGACATCTTGATATAGGCATTAAGGACCTAAAATACTCTAATTAATGATCTTATATGATATTATTAAACCTGATTGAACGTCCTTAAAATACTAAATCACACTTTACAACTCAATTCCATACCTCAAGGTCACATTGGTTCTACCAAGCTAGTAGCCTTTTTTTTAACATTTTCACTTGGTTTGACAAATATATGAACTAAATTTCACATATAATACCATTTATATCTACCATCTATCTCACTACTAGTTTGTGTCAAATATCATGACCTAACTCCACATTTAGCCCACACTTCCTTTGTACTCCACATTTAGCCCACACTTCCTTTGTAATTATTCTCCAAACTAGGCCTATTAGCCCTATTTCATGCCAAAGGATTGGTTTTATACTGTAAAAACTGGTAACAATCCCAAACCATAAAAATATTATATAGGGAATTAAAATACATTATAATATGAATTTTTTTCCATTTTTATTGTGGAAACTCCTTTTATCAACAAAACCCTAATTTAGGGCTTATCTTCTTCTCTACAAGCTCGAGAGCCTATATAATTCCATTTCTTGAGTTTGGTAATGATTCAAAGGGACCAAAATGCATATTTAGGTCTATTTTCACTTATTTAACCTTTATAGATAGTTTTTATACCTTTTTTAATGCACTAAAGGCTTAATAACAATAAAACTCAGTCAACTATGTACTTTTCTTATTGACTATGTAAGGTTTTAAAGGGATTATGTACCTTCAAATGCATTTTATACCTCACCTGGGTCACTCTTAAGTTTCATAAACCCTTATCCATGCTAATATTTAACTCACACATCTATTCACTTCCATTGATTCATTTTACTCCCCTTTGTTCCTTGACTATGCAAATAGGGGTCTTGACTAAATAGGCCTATGTTGTGTTTTGAGGGTTATGACCACTTTTATAAGTTTAAAATATATAGGAACATTATATATAATTGTTATCATTCTCCTATCAATAATCCACTAATTATCCTTCATTATTTTTTCCAGTAACAAACATTTCCTCTTTAGTATATGACTATGAGTAGGGTCTAGTGACTATATAACGCGGTTCTTATTACACAAGGATTGTGTACTATGTATTTCCCTAAAATATGATTTTAGATAATTTGGTATATTTTTTCATGTCAATTTCTCTCCTCTATAGAACATTAACTCACCAAATAAGGGACCTTTCTTATACCAACCTTCCCAAATAATGTTACAAGATCATATTATTGGATGTCACAATACATAAATAGGGTATTAAAAAAGAGTTACATTCTTTGGGTTTCCTTTACTTTTCCATGTTTATTGAATCATCCAGGAGTCTATAGGATCCTAAACAAATTCATACAACATTATACAATTAAATACTCTTATCTCTTCCACCTAAAGTAATTATTCAAACCTATACTCCTTGACTGTAATCTATAGTCCTTCCAAACTTTCAAATGTACACACAATGTGTATGCATATATATATACTTTAAGGATCACCTGAAACAATGTGAATATATAAATAAAAATACATGTAACTTGAAGGGGAAAAAACACAATGACCAAATTATCTTCATTCATTGAATCAACATTCACTACAATATAGTCCATACATGGACTTGATCATCTTTCATTAGGATTTTTGAACCTTTTCTCATTCTCTATTTTTCCTCCCTTTCCTTGGATATCACCCTCTCTCCCTTCATGCCATCCAACACTTTTAAAACGTGTTTTTACCCAGCTTATACATTGGTTTCTTAGGTAGTTACATCAAACCTCGTATTACAACCAACTCAATGTTTGATGTTTGTTTACATGACTATTTAATTGCTAACATATTAATGACTTAACATGAAATATATTCAAACCTAACTTAAATGACTCTATTTAACCTATTTAACCCACTTTACTCACCTAATCACTTCGTACATGAATTTGATGCTTCTAGTCTCAATTCAAATATTTAAATTTTCAAATTCCTTGTTTTGGAGGGAAAACTCCTAGTACTCATAGAACTCATTCCTAGGATTCTATATGACTTATAAAACATCATAGGGATCTTAGAGGATCTTTCACATACATTAAATTATAAATCTAACCAAATCTGACCTCCTACCAACTTATGACTTTGAACAACACAAGAGGAGGTCTAATTACTTGATGCTCCTGCATCATACTCCCTAAGAGGGAGAAAACTAGTGCCACCAGCTTTCATTTTTTCCTTCCAATTTATTATTTGTGGGTCATTCATGCTTACTTGATTGTTACTCTCCCTTTATTGATCCTTTTTCTTTGCTAAAATCTTGTACCTATCTTTTTAGCCTTTTCTAGTCTTCTTGTCTATGCATATTATACCTATATGAGGTATTCCAACTATTATAGCTCCTTATTTATTACATGTTCCCTCTTTTATAATTGCATTTGTCCTTCATCATCTTTAGCTAAAACTAAATGTTGTTTAATCTTCTTATTCATGATTATTCTATAGCTTTCTTTATTATGAATATCACTTGATTCATGCCTTTTGAGTGATGTTTGATCTTTAATCATGATAGCATATTCTTCTTTAGGCTCTAATGACCTCTAATTCATGTCAACCTTTGTCATTTACTTTATGATGTTCTCTTTTTCTACCTATAATTCACATTCCTTCACTACTTGATTCCCCTTTCTATCATCTTGTTCATTGTCCAAGAGAAACTTCTTGTCTCACTCATCCTCAACATAATACAATATTGTTTTACACATTTTTAACTTTCCATATCCATGATTATCAAATGTAAACTCAAATTTACCTTAAAAAATTGAGTAACTCACCTTGTTTACTTGATCATACTCCCTTTGCTTGCTTTCTAGCTTGCCTGCTTGTATCTCTATTTACAAAAATATTTGTGCTTCTCTTTGTTTCTCTTCTCTTGATGTTTCTTGGAGTTAATCATTGAAATTTTAATTTTGTACCTTAGCTAATTTCATACCATTTTATGGACTAAATATCTCTTCTAATAAATTAATTTCTTCTCTCAACTTGACTGCATCTACCTCTTCACCATCTTCATAAAATATTGGTCCCCATTGCTCTTCATACTCTTTGGAAACTTGTTCTCTATCTTGTCTTTTTAATTTATCATGTATGAGACTCATATCAAACTCATTTTTATGGACACCATGCTTTTCAAGCACTCTTTGAGGTGTTTCATCCGTAACTTTTCTTTCCATCAACTCATTCATTAATATTATTGTGTCTATGTACAAAATGTATTCATAATTGGAGTCAAATTCACCTACATCATCATATACAACATTTTGAAAACAAATATTTCAAACACTTATCTCTTATGCACTCATCTTCTTGCATACATGGTTGTACCTTCACTTCTTTGGCTTGGTTTGCTTGTTCTACCTCTCTTGTTTACTTTTTAGGCTTATACTCTTCCTCAATCTTCATGCTTTCTTGGGATACACCTGAAATATGATCCTCTTGTGATCTTTTCATTCTCTTTGTAACCCACTTTCTATCTTTTACCTTATTATATTTCCATTTTCTTCTCATTTCCTCTCCTTCATGCTTCATGCCTTGGTTATCTACCATGACATCTTGGTGATCCTTGCCATTTGTTTTTTGTTTCCATATTTGTAATTATTTTCCACTTTTAATATTTATTAAATTGACCTCTTTCTTTAATTTCACCTCTTCCTTCTTATCACCTATTTTATTAAGTCACTTAGGACAAAATTATCCATGCCCTTGTTCTCTTTTTGAGGTCTAAACCTTGTCCTTCTTTCTTTCCATCTACAGAATAGTTTTTTATTCTTCATATATGAAATAAAAATCAATGTTCAAACACCCATTTACCTCAAAAAATTATTGTTGCAATATTATGTCTTAATTCATGTCTTCATGGTTAACCTTCATGTCTTCTTGGTGAGCTATTTCTTTTATTTCAGCTACTATACTTGGCAATGCATCATAGTATTCCTCTTAAAATTAAGCTTCCACATGTAGAATGTCTTAAAATTTCATCACTTTATATTATATAAGAGATTATATTTCTTTGTAATCCTATTTAAACTTGATGGGTGATGTTCTTGGCCCATCCTTCACCAAATTTGAGGACTTATTCTTGGTATTCACCAATTCTTTATTCATACCTGCATAAACAAACTTGAAATCAATGTTAGAATATAAAATTAGAGACCATATAGTCTCTTTGAACGTAATTTTCATAGACACTCTCCACTCTTATTATTGTCTTCATTCTCAAGTGCTCATCTTGGCTCTTCTATATTCTTCTTGTTCTCTTCAATGAGAACCCTCTTCTCAATCTCTTTATCTTTTTTCTCACTTATCAACATCTCATCCCTCATGCCTCTTTGGGATAAATTATCTTTCTTATTCTCATATCTCAAGACACTCATCTTGCACCTTCTCTCTTTCAAAAGTGACTCTAGTGGCCACTTCACCCTTATTCTCATATTATAACCAATCCATTAGCTTCTTTATACTTTCAAGAGCTTCACCATGAGATCTATCTTATCAATACTCTACCCCCAATTATCTTCTCATATATTCTACTTCTATCTACCTTAATATTCTCTCTTATTATTTACTTTCTATACCTATATATACCTTCCTCTTATAAATCTTGTCAATATTGCCTCTTAGACTTGTATTAGATATTTCTTCTTATTTTATTCTTCTATCTAGGACCTCTCCTTATCCTTATTGACTCACTCTTAGAGTCTTTACTTTATCTCTTCTCTCTTGGAGATATATGGATATATTTTATTTCTACCTTCTCTATTCCTTTCTTGACTCTCTCTTGGAGTCTTTACTTTCTCTCTTCTCTCTTGGATCTCTAAGGCTCTCTTTTCTTTCTACCTTCTCTAGTCCTTTCTTGACTAGATTCTAGTCCTTTATCAACTAGATTCTAGTCCTTTCTCATAGGAATTTGGGGTTATTATTCATATCCTTATCAATATTATGTTCCTTTTTAATTATCTCGATATATTATACCTATAACATTTTTCTCCCACAATACCCTACAAGGTGTCATCTGAAGCATACATCATAGCATATCTTCTTTATCTCAAATCAACAAACTTGAGAAATTCACAAAAAATGAAAACCAAAATATTACCTTGATATGATACCAAATGATTTAAATTTAAGGGGTGGAAAGTCTCCAAATCATCATTATCTATTCCAAAACTTAACTGATCACATTAAATGATTCACTTTTCTATAAGGTCTCATCTCCATTGAACTCTACTAACTTGCACACTAGGATATATAGTGTCTATCCATTATTATTTTGTTAAATGATTTGGAACCTTTATCTGATATAAATAGACTCTCTTGTGATTTTACAATTACTATCTAAATGTATCACCATTCACCCTTCAAACTTCTTTGGACACAACTCATACATTAGCTCCTTCTTAGGCAATCTTCTTAGGTTTAGAGTGCCACATCTTGATATAGTCATTAAAAACCAAATATCCTCTAATTAATGATATTATATTATCTTATTAAACCTAATTTAACCTCTTTCAAAGACTGAATCACACTTTAGAACTCAATTCCATACCTCAAGGTCACATTGGTTCCACTAAGCTAATACCCCTTTTTGACATTTTCACTTGGTTTGAGAAAAATATGAACTCCATTACACATATAAGACCATTTATAGATACAATATATCTCATTAATATCTTTTATTAAATCCCATGACCTAATTCCACCTTTAGCCAACACTTCTTTTGTAATTATTCTCCAAATTAGGCCTATAAACCCTATTTCATGCCACAAGGTTAGTTTTGTATTGTATAGACCTGGGTAACAATACCAAACCATAAAAATATTTTATACAAGATCAAAATACATCATAATATGATTTTTTGTGCCATTTTTTTATGGTAAGAACTCCTTTTATCAATAAAACCCTAATCTAGGGCTTCTCTTCTTTTCTATAGGCTCGAGAGCCTATATAATTTTGTTTCTTGAGTTTGGTAATTATTCAAAGGGAAAAAAACCAATAATTTTGTTTTTCTTACCTATTACACCTTTATAAATAGTTTTTATACCTTTTTTAATGCACTAAAGGCTTAATAAAAACAAAATTTAGTCACCTATGTACTTTTCTTATTGACTATACAAGGTTTTAAAAAGGAATGCATACCTTCAAATGCATTTTGTACCTCACTTGGTTCACTCTTAATGTTCATACACCCTTATCTATGATAATATTGAACTCACACAACATATATTCACTTCAATTGATTCATTTTACTCCCCTTTGTTACCTGACTATGTAAATAGGGGTCTTGACTATATAGGCCTATGTTGTGTTTTGAGGGTTATGACCACTTTCAGAAGTTTCAACTCTAAAAGAACATTCTATAGACTTTTTATCATTTTATTATCAATAATCCACTACTTATCCTTCATTATTTATTCTAATAACACACATTTACTCTTTGTTATGACTTTGAGTAGGGTCTACTAACTATATAACAAGGTTCTTATTACACAAGGATTGTGTATTGTGTATTACCTTAAACTTTGCCTTCCAAAAATCTGGTCTATTATTTTATGTCAAGTTATATCCTCCATATAAAATTGACTCACCAAAAAAAGGAGCCTCTCTTACACCACCATTCTCAGGCAACATTATAAGATCATATTTTTGGATGTCACAATACATATATAGGGTATGAAAAGAGAGTTACATTCTCTGGGTTTCCTTTAATTTTCCATGTTAACTCAATCATCTAAGAGTGTGTAGGATCATAAACACATTCATACAACATTATAAAATGAAATAATCTTATCTCTTCTACCTAAAGCAATTATGTAAACCTATTTTCCTTGATTATAATCTATAGTCCTTCCAAACCTATAGATGTACACATAAAGTGTGTGTGTAAGTGTGTGTGTGTGTGCGTGTGTGTCTGTGTGTGTGTGTGTGTGTGTGTGTGTATGTGTGTGTGTGTGTGTGTGTGTGTGTGTGTGTGTGTGTGTGTGTGTGTGTGTACACACACACAACTTTAAGGGCAAGCAACACACTGACCAACTTATCTTCATTCATTGAATCAACATTCACTATAATACGGTCCATACATGGACTTGATCATCTTTCATGAGGGTTTTAAACCTTATCTCATTATATTTATTTTCCTCCCTTTCCTTGGAGATAAAAATATCTCCATTTATTCCATAAAACACTCTTACAACTTATTTTTACCCGAGTTCTATGTTGGTTTCTTAGGTAGTTACAATCAAACCTCTTTTACAACCAACTCAATGTTGAGGTTTGTTTACATAACTAATTAATTACTAATATATTAATGAGTTTAACATGATATATGTTAAAACCTACCTAAAATGAATTTATTTTTCCCCTATAACCCACTTTTCTCACCTAATCACTCCACACATGCATTTGACCTTTCTAGTCTCAATTCAAATATTTAAATTTTCAAATTCCTTATTTTGTAAGGAAAACTCATAGTACTCATAGAACTAATTCATAGGAATATATATGTATTTTATGACATCATATGGATCATGTATGATCCTTTACATAAATTCCATTAAAATTTTGACCAACTTTTACCTCTTAGCAACTTATGACTTTGAAAAACATAAGAGGAGGTCTAATTGCTTGATGCTCTTGCATCACTTGGCAATTTAATGCAAGTGTATCACTAAAAATAACTCAATTGTGATAGTTTGTGGTATTAATAAGTCTTATGAGTCATTTTTTATAAATAATAGGTCATATATAGTCTTTATTTTTTGATTTTAGGTCATTTAGGAGTGTTTTTGGACTTTCCTACCAAAACTAGGAAATTCAAATTTTTGAATTGGTTTTAGAATTTTAAGAGAGTTTTAGTAGGTTTCAAGGATCATGATCCTTGTGTGAGTGATATTTGGGTATAATAATATGTTATAAATATTTTTTTAATATTAAACTTGTTGTAAATGTTTTAGACTATGTCTTTCACCTTGATAAGTCTAAAACTACGTAGGAAAAGGGAAAAATTAAGCAAGTTAGAAGAGTCCTAATTTATTTGAGAATATTTTGGTGAATAAAAAATACTAAGCCCAATTTTTTTAATAGATAAAAATATAATAAATCAATAATTATCTAAGAGAATAATGGAACCAATGATAAAAGTAAGTTGCATGTTTTTTTTAAGGTTGTTGATGGTCTGTCTAAGGTAGCGAAGGTATGTATGCGCAATGTAACAACCCCTCAGGGTTAATTAGAGTCAGGTAAAAAAATTTAAACTCTAATCATAAAATAATATATAATTAAATATATCTAACTAAATGCATCATTTTAAAATAACTATAAAAAGCATTAGGGTTGATTCATTTAGCTAGTGATTAGCTTTAAGCATGTTGAATTACTTTCATAAAAATAACATATAACGAGAAATAAATATCCACGATAATAATTAAGCCCATGATGAGTAAATATTTCATTAAGTATAATAATTTTATAACCAATTATTTTTATTTTACAATTTTCATCATAAAGAATAATAATACAATAATGCATATATGAATAAATAAGATTACAATAATATAAAGTTCCACAAAACATACGAGTCACAATGAACTCATTTATATATAAAAATCATTTGAGAAAAGCCTCTATCAGTTGACTACTATAAGGTGAGGGAGAGTATCATCCACATGATTTTATACACTATCTACATAACAATGATCCCCTACACAATCTTCCAATAAGGGAATGACCTTCCCTTGACAGATGGGTAGATAGTGATAATATAGAAATCAAGAAAGTCAACTAGAAATCTGAGTGATGTAAGATAACTATCACATGTATCATATCATAAATAAAATAATTATAACATGATATTATGAAATACATTTAAAATAAATCAAATAAGTGAAATGACAATGTTCAAACTATAAAAATTACTTTGTCCAAAGTTTTCATATAGTTTTTAGATCTCTAAGATCAATCAAATTCACACACACTACTCATTCAGATTACATTTATTCTAACTATTAGTAACACTAATT